>CAEFZY010043939.1:0-22723 GCA_903066815.1 Brachyrhaphis roseni
ATCTATATATATATATATAGATATTTATATATAGAACCTCAAACCAAAATACTAGGTATAGAAGGAGGAAAATGAAGGTAAACTTAATCTTCTTCAATTGTGCTTTCTTAAGGATGCACTTTATCTTCAGCTGTCAGAAAGATATTTCACTGACTGTGCAAGAATGGAAGCAGTTTTGAGAAATAAAACACTCATATCAGCTATTTAATGCACAGACTCCCCTCTGTAGCCACCTTTAGAGGTGCTGAGTGCTATCTCAGTCCCATCTTGGCAGAGATGGTGCAGCATTTCCGCTGGAGAGATAAAACAATTTCTCTTAGCAGCTCCCAACAGCAGCCAGGCAGCCCCGGGCAGCAGCCTCTGTATTTTGTCTGCTCTACAACATGCTGTAGAGAAGATTAATGCTTCAGATAACTGACCAATCATTCTGCTGTGACTGCTACTCCCTTTTCTCCCCGTTTCATCAGTTAATATTTTTTGACAACTGTATATTTTAGCCATTAGAGAAATGGCGTGTCCTATCTGCTCGCGGGAAGAAAGGAATCCCCCTCTTTGGTGCCTAAAGTAGGTCGTGTTTACTTCAACTGGTAAACATTTTGATATGTACCGAACCTTCACATCTGCTGTGTGTTTTCAGTAAAACCACGTTGGCACAGCAGAGGAAAATACACGAGGCGAGGGCTCACAGTAGTCTGTCAGTAACTTATGCTATTCTTTGCTTTGTGTTCCTTGTGGGCAGATTTTTGTCCAAAACTGCCTGACACAGAGTGTGGCGTTAATGTGAGAATCACAATATTTGGAGTGTTTGCACACTATTCACATAAGACAGGAAAGTTTAACACCTGCTAACAATAAAGCATAAGAAACAAACAAAAATAATAAAATCACAATAGAGGTTTTATTACAAATTGTTACAATTTTAGGTGACGGAGTAAGAGTTTATCAACCAACACACACTTTGGAAATAGTAACAGAAAAAAAAAAAAAGATTAGGCTATGTGTAACAAGAGGGAAGGTAACTTGAGAACCCAACCAGACTTTGCTTTGTGTGCAGCCTTACAGCTTCAGATTCTCAGACCCTGATTGTTGAGTGAAGGCACGACAGAGATAAGCTTCAATGCAAACAGGAAAACGACAACTCAAATACTTTTTCACAATGCTATTGTATAATTACACACCTCACACAGCCTATGAGAACAGCCAGAGCAAGCCATAAGCATTCCACTAAAGGACAGGAGTTGCTCTGGTTGTCTCAAGTCACTATTGTGGTATTTGACTGTGCACTTGTTGAGTAAAGTAGAGCACAATAGTGAGGTTATCTGCCATCTATCACAGATTAAATGGCAAGGAGGGACAGGCTTAATTACTAGCAAAGAAATGTTTAAAAACGGCCAGATAAAGTTCACTTTGGTCAATAGCATTCAGGTTACACCGAGACTCAAGACTCCATTTGCCAAATGTTCGTCCTAAGCCGTGCATAAAGAGGTAAGTGATTGAACTTTCAAGGAAAAAAAAAACTGAGGAACTAACTAACTTTAAACTCGGCACTCTTCAACTAAATGTAGAGTTTAGATTTGCAGAGTAAAAAGAAAATTTGCTTTATTTTTTTAAACATGCCGTGCAACGTGTTCCATTCAACAAGTACTAAACATGGGTGATTATTAGATTTACACTGTATGGTTATCCTGAGTAAAAATAACACGGCTATTAAATTAAAATTTGAAAATGTATAACTGACAACTAAATGGCTAGCAGCTTGCCAACCATGCTTTTTAAATAGTGATAGCTTAAAAATGATTTTTGGCACTTCTTCCAAACTTTGCTTTTTGCTACAGATATTTCTAGACAGCTGAATTGGTCTTCTCTTTGCAGGATGAAAAACACAAATTGGCCTTATTTCCGTCAGTTGACAGCCTGTTTTGGACATTCCAGCATTTTAAACCACCGGAGCAGCATGATGAACAATTCGAAAGATTTAGGAAGCATTTTTTTTTAAATTCTTTATATATATATATATATAAAATGATTACCATTTGATATTTTGCATGCAAACCTACACAAAAGTTTAAATTGTATACAATTAATTAAGAAAAAGTTTTAATGCCCCAACACAATTAGTCAAAAAAAAAAAAGAAGAAAATCCTGTACAAATACAAATCCACTGTATAGTTAAGTATGTTTATGAAGGAAGCTTCTTGTCAGCATAGAAGATTATATTGTTTTACTCTACAATAAAACTAGAGATGGGTCAGGTTTTTTTTTTTTTTTTAGTGGACATCAAATCCTGGTTTGATTTAGAATCTACCAAGCTGATCTAGATTTTGGCCGATTCCAAATGTCTTTCGTGGGGACTGTTGAGCACATATGTAACTTATTTGTGTAAATGTTCTAATTCTGCATTTCCATGTAAAAAATGTATACAAGTGTTGGCTCCCTTGATTAAAGTAATAAACTTGAATCAAGGAAATTTGATGCAGCCACACTGCTATTAAGCACTATTAAGTTGAACTTAAAACTTAATAGTTTTAAGTTCAACTTTGGGAGCGACAGGGAAACAAGGATTTATCATAATTCTCACACAGTGTCAGCAAGACAAAACATAACTTGTACAATGGGCATTAACAAAGCCATGGGACAAATATATGTAATAATTGTGGCTTACCAGTTAAAATTAACTTAAGAAAGCACATGTAGCTGCATTTCTCAGACTTGCCAAGCCCACTCTAAGAAAAATGTCCTGATGTCTGGTAAGACAGATTAGGCTCCCAGCACCATGTAATGAGCATGCAATAACTTTGTAAGCCAGCTAATAAGGTTGGCTCCATGGTCATCTCTAGACAAATGAAAAGGTTGTCAAAGGCATGTTCAGTTTATGGCCTTACACCAACTTGTACAATGGACCACTACAGTGATCTGTCTTTGGTTTCCTCCCACCTAATTGAGCTTGATGAGCATGACACTTGATAGTACAACCTCTCTGGGAATCTCACAGTCTGAAGCCCCAAATGACAACTCTTTTGAGGAACAATTTGGTAAAGTGCCACACCACCCATTCTCAAGTTGCACAGAAATATTTTGGAGACTGCTGTTTGCCAGTCAATGTAAGCAGGACAGATTTCTTAACCCACAACACAATGGAAACCTTATTACACAGGGATTATGGTTAATAGGGTTTAAAAATGTCCATAACCACCAACTATCTTATCTCACCTGAGGCATTAGAGTTAACAGGTTGATTTAATGCAAATACAAACATTTAGAAACGTAAAGGCAAAAATAATTAAACACCATAATCTGCTCACTAACACCAAGTGGTTAACCTCTTACAGCCAGGGCAAACAGGTTTACCTGTGAAAATCACTTTACATCTATAAGGAAATGAGGCTAAAAGGTAAAGGAATAAAGCACACCTGATCCTGTCAAACCCTGCTTGAGCTTCAAACCTGCAAACCCACAGGCCTACACATGATCAGATTTACTGGGGGATTAGGAGCTCAACTGACCTTTCAATTTAATATGCTAACATTCAAAACAAAGTGAAATTAGCTCCTGAAATAAAGACTGCTTTGTAAAAATAATCCCCAACTATTCATACATTATTTGTTCTGGAAAAACCAAAAGTAAAAACTAACTCCCACAGGTTTTCAGCTGTGTCACTAACTTAACTTATGAAGTTAAATGTCCAGATCTATGCTCAGCTGACAATCATGTATAGGGCTCTTTAGGGGTTTTATTGTCACTGTTGCGAGTTATCAACCCTGAGATCTGCTCTTCTCAACTCGAGTTTCAAATTCCTCACCCTTTTCTGAGCGTTTCCTATGTGTGCAGTCAAGCTTGATGGGAGTCGCACTGTCGAAATCTGACTAACTTCCAGATCAGGTTGAGCCCCCACCTCTTAAACAGGGGAAGAAAAAGAACCCTACGCCAAAATAAAAGGTGAGGAGCAAATCCATTTCCTTGTGCTGTCAAACAATCCCCTCATTCACTGCCATCTAAATGACATTTAATTTGATTCTGCTGCTGATCTCTCCGATACCCTGAGAGCTTCCAAGACATCAACTCTGGCTGTTGTGCCACACTGGCCAGGTATGAAGGAGGAGAAATCTGATGAGCCGTCACACTGCGCCATTCACATGAGTGTGCGCACAGACAAACGGACACAGGCTCTTACAAATGGTAGAAAACATCCTGAAATAACACCACAGGTAGCAGGTTTGATTTCACAGGATACACCAGGTCAGGCGAGATGGTGAAGGAAATACAAATTGGGTTAACACGTGCGTTCCTCTGGAGCTCACTCTTATTGGAAACTTACAACATGCCCAAACACCAAAAGAAAGTTTGCAACTCAATTTTTGTCAGACAATGCCAGTAAGTATAAGTTAAGTGTTAAAAAGATTAAAATAAAAAAGGTCAGGTGAAGCACATTTGTTTAAGGAGTTATTTTCAAAGGAAAGGATCCAGGCTGCAAAAAAGCAAGATTTTCAGCAGATATCAGGAAGGTGAAACATTGCAGCCAAATTGCTCTATTTTATACTTTTTAGGAAAAAACATTTTTTAAATTCCATTTGTATATTTGTTGTTTTTAACAGATATAACCATTTTAAAATTGGACAAACAATTAAAACAGAAAAAAATCACTCATTACAAAGCTGGCCACAAAATTGTCATTGGTTTATCTCTACTGCTAGCAAAGAATATGAGGGGGTCAAGCTCAAATTCAAGTTCAGAAATTAAATTCTAAGAAAATGATTTTATATGAACATTAATTCATTGGTGATTTTGTGTGGTTTTGCGACTCCTTAGATCAGTTAAAGTTACAAGCTGGGTTTTAGATTAGAAATAGGATGAAACAAAATTTCAAAATACATCATCAGTGTTTAAATTATTAAAAGTCATTATTAAAACTAATCAAAATACTGGTTCATAATTTAAAAGTTGCCAGGCAAAGTAATTAATGTTGTGGAACTGTAACTAATTGGTAAAATTACTGGACCCAAATCTACAGGGGTCCAACTTTGCCTGTGACGTTCTTGTACCTTTAGTCGAAAGTTAGCTCATCAGTTGAGCTGCATAAACTCCCATCTGCACTCCACAGCAACCGCAGGGTTAAACAAGAACATTAGCGCAGTCTTGTAGAGGAATTAGCTCATTAATGTAATGCTAACAAGATGGAATCAGACTCCCTGGGGAGAAATATGGCATGAGCATCTCTGCAGCTGCCTTTTTTTGTAAATCACTCTGCTTATCTGGTGGGAGGAGGTGATCAATAAGGCAGCATCTCTGTAAACAGATAATGTGGCACACTCTGGGCCTAGCCCCTGTATGGAAGCCCATTAGGCCATGCAGCAATCTAGATGACAGATTGTGATAAGCAGACAGCCAGGTTGTGTCCTTGCGTCGAATTGTGTCATGAGCCGGACTGACCTGAGTGACACAAAAGGAAAGTCTGACCTGTCCTGCATTCCAGGGTAAACAAGCCAAGAAAGTTGAACTAAAACGAATTTCTACACTTTGGATTTAAAGAGTATAAATATACTTATATTTATAACTATACCGTTACCATATTGTTTCTATTGTTTCTTTTAAACAAAATTTGTTATTTATTAAACATTTATTCTATTTATAGAAAGGAATATCTCAGTGATTTGTAAGAATCATTGAATTTGTATATAACTTCTTGTTAGTGATGTACCAACATTGAAAGACGTTCCAGTGCAATCTTGAGCTTCCAATCTGGTGATAAGCGTAAGGATTAATTTGCCGTTTTCTTTTATACAAATACGGATTGCAATTGATGATGTCTAGTTGAAACCCAAAATATGTTGACCCCTCAAACTCAAACTGTAAGAAATCAGTTCAAAACACAGGTCATGATCTGCAGTAGCTTTATTTGTGAAAATATTAAGAAAAGCAATTTCACATGAGTTTTAGTCATTGGGGCTACTTTAGATGGGAACTTGTTTAAAACAACACCAAATGAAGTCAAATCAGGACTGAATTGTTATTCACTGGTTAAAACGGCTTGGAATTTTAAAAATTCTTAGCAGCTCAGTGAATTATCAGTTTAGCATCAGACAAAAATCCCTCTGCGTTTGCTTGAAACGTAGGAACATAGAAAAAGAATGAGTCCAGCCTTCATCGCACTAAAGCAAAAACAAGTATTAATAGCAAAGAAAATTTAAATGAGGCGTACATCTGTACTGCAATATGATTGTGAGCAGAAAGACTCTGCTTACAATCTTATTTCTTCAAATACAAAATATGGAATTCCTTCATATTGCAACCGAGATTGAAAGGTTCTGAAATATGCGAGAAGAAAAAAAAAAAAATCAATACATATGCCATGTCCTTTAAAAGCCTTATAAATATAAGAAGCATTTGTCCATTAGCAGAGACAGAGAAACCAGTAAATGCTAATGAATGGGAGAGCAAGGCCATTCGAGTCCATTACAGAGTTCCACTTGTGAGCACAGCAGTCTCTTTGGGGTTATCTACAGCAGGCCATGCAGACCCCAATGAAAAATGTTCCATGCTCTATATAATAGATGGGACACATGTGCCTTTTATGTTTTGGGAGAATAACACAAACCCATACCAATAAGAGAAATACAACTACTGCATGTTCCTTAAAAGGGGAACACTGAACGCATTTTCAGACGATTTATTGTAACGAACTGCTGTAATAATTTACTTCAATGAAGATTAATCAACTATAGTTATGTAAATCCCAAAAGAGAAAATGATGCAGGGTTATGAGAGCCAACATAAAAGGAAGTTACAAAGACCCCAAGAAAGGAGGACAAAAAGAGCGTAGGATTGGTCAATATAAGAACAGGATGTGGATGAATATTAGTCTACATTCATCATTAAAAAAAAACAAAAACTATGAGGTATCTGTATGACCCCAAAGAGGATTCTCTGATCATCTTAAAATTGGATCCGGGTTTAGCTTTTTCCTAACCAATTAACAGATTTTTTCTTCAGATATAACTTAATAAGTCTGTTTGTTAAACTTTATTCTGTTTGGCATAAAAAAAAACTTTTCCTTCTGTCCAATACACCTAATGATCTAAATGACCTATAATATTTAATATGAAAATAACCATAAACACAAAAAACAAGCAAGATTGGCCTGCATCTACTTGTTTTAGGAGACGATGACAAAAATAAAATGGACTTCTCGGATTGGTTCTTATGGACAGTATTGTTCATAAAAAATATTCTGGCTCAACAAATTTACATAAAGAAAATTAAACTTAGAAAATAAATATCGCTTCAAGCAAATATTAATAATACAGGTGCCTTTTCTAGCAATTCTTATTAAACTAAAGTTAGAGTTGCACTTCTTCCAAAAAGAAAACAGAGAGTCAATGCTGAGTGTCCCTCAGTTTTAAAAAGCAACTGGTGATGATGAAAAAAATAAAAAACAAAGTCAAAGAGGCCTACAAGCTAAAGAGACAGCTCACCCTGCTGGCTTGAAACTGAAACTTTGTCACATCATGACAAATGTGGCTACAACCTCTCATTGTAGTTGGAGACAGCAAGTGGCAGAAAAATAATAATATTGGGAAGTTTGGGGATTGTACTCACTTGACAGGAATACGTGGGACTGCAGTGGGTGTGGTAACAGAAGTGATGACCTGCAAAATTTGCTCCAAAGCACTCAGGCCACCGCCCACTTGGAAGGCCACTTGGTCTGCATTATTCTGTCGAGTCAAAGAAACAGAAAGAGTTATAGTCGGTGTGGGACAGCGGAAAGCCGGTTGGACAGGGGATTATACCGAACTGAGCAGGGAGGGAACCTTTTTCCTCTCCTACGGAGGCGAGG
Source organism: Brachyrhaphis roseni (assembly GCA_903066815.1). Classification (NCBI taxonomy): domain Eukaryota; kingdom Metazoa; phylum Chordata; class Actinopteri; order Cyprinodontiformes; family Poeciliidae; genus Brachyrhaphis; species Brachyrhaphis roseni. The sequence continues at coordinate 7,832 of CAEFZY010043939.1, forward strand.
GACTGAAATCTGAAACAAAGTGGTCCCTCAAGTATTCCTGTTTAATCTCAAAAGTGCACAGCCTGGCTCCGCCCCCACAACAATCAAGTTTCAGTTAAAGGGAAATGGTCTGCAGGCTCCAGTTAGCACCAGGGTGGTCTCAACAGATGACAACAGACCAAGTGAAAGTGAGAAAATGTCAGTCTGGTAATTAAAGAACAGGGCAACTGGAGAAATCAAGATACTAGAACCTATTTAGACTATAAAACTGGAGGGTCCTTTTTAAGGGCTTATGTCTTACCACACCTGCTGTGTCAGTATCCACTAGGATTACTACAACATGTTATTTGAATACAGTGAACCCTCGTTTTTCGAGGGGGTTGCATTCCGAAAAGAACCCGTGATAGGCGAAATCCGTGAAGTAGTTACCTTTATTTTTTACAATTATTATACAGCATAATTAAATACTCTACATTGAAACCAAAGAACAAAACCTGTTTTCAGGCCAAAGCATTTTTTTTAAACAAATATAACGCTTTCTTACAAATAACTACAGTAAAATAATAATTTTAATCATCAATACGAAGTAAAGTAGGCCAAATTGTGACTCGCGTATTTCACTGTGCCTCTGTGGCCTGACTCCGCTCTCTACTGTCTTTTTCTTCTGAAGCCTGTGGTGCAGATGTGTTTTTTTGAAAGAAGAACATAGTTATCAGTAGTTGTTGTTGCTCTTTTTTCTTCTGGGCAAAAACATTTACCAAAATTTACCAAGTATATTTAAATACCATAACGTTATTGGCACACAGGTAGAGAAGAAGCGCAGAGACTCTTTAGCCAATCAGGACGCAGAATACAATGCACTGTGAAAAAAACGGCACAAAAAATCTGCGAAGCAGCGAGACCGTGAAAGGTGAACCGCGTTATAGAGGGGGCTCACTGTACTTTCTTTCTTTCAACCTTAACATCTGTTAAGCTTCACACTCTTTCACAACGGACTTGTTTCCCAGTTTCTTTGAATAGTCTGACAACCTTTAAGTAAAAACACCACAATAACTTCAAATAAAAATGATCAATTTCATTTCAGAACAAAAAAGCAATTATTATTTGTATTAAATCAGCAATATTGATCAATGCTTATTCTTAAAATTATTTGTAATACTTATTGGTTGCCTGGGTTCTTTGAGGTAGAAAATATTCCTTCTGCTAGCGTAAGGAAGGCAGTGTGCAGCAACAGCTTTAAAAATGTAGAAAGAGTAAAACTGAAATTTTGTTGCAGTTTGAAACCAATTTTACAACTGCTGTATGCTGTTATGCCAGGCAGCAACTGTCCCATGCTCATTTCACAGAATTTAATTTGTACACATGTAAAAAGACTCAACCTGCCGTTGCGTAATGATAGAGTAACTGATAGAAGGTTAGAAGTGTTGTTATAGTAACTTCTACATCAACTAGTACAAAGCCAGGCGTGAGAAACCAATGGCTACCAGGCATGTTTGTATCTGAGCTGACAGAAACGATAGAAACTGGCACAGAGCTGATGACAGAGGGCCACCCTCATACGCCACAGGTTGATGTGTTCCACCGCCCGTCACTACGTCAACCTATAAAGAACCGTGTCAGCACTAAAATCCATCCACTTCATCTGTGCTTTTGTTCCACAGATGAGAAGTTTCTAACAAGCCTGAACACATTGGGAGAGTAGTGCTCTTCCAAATTACAGATAAGCTCTTCATCTGTCATGTATGCCCACTGCTTAGGAAATTGCTCCTAAATTCTGGTGAACACTGTAAAGGATCTGTGAGGATGTAACATGTGCATCTGACAAAAACATTAAACATGTCATAACCTAAACATTATAGGAAATAACTTATACTACCTAAAGAATTGAAATAATGATTGGGTAAGACCTTATTGTTACTTCCTTTATGTATATTTCCACAGTTTTCATGTCTAATCAATTAAGTCTCAGTCACAGAGCTTGGTGTAACCCCACTGCTAACCCTCCCATCAACACACCTATCTAAAAGCCTCTAAGCTAAGTGAGAAAAAGCAGCTCTTTCATAGTAGGTTATCAAATGGTATTAAAGGAGAAAACTGGGATCTGGAGACTCCTGCAAAACAAAAATAGAACAGCGTTTCTTGCTTGTTTGTTCCTTTCCATTCCTGCTGACAGATTTTTCTGTTGTGATAATGAAGAGTGATAATGGCTAACTTAGCTTTAAACCATCAGGCTAACTTAAGGCAGACATGGTCTACTTTAGTTTCCTGTGAATATGTGTGAGTGAGAATGAGAAACTTTTGCATCCAATTAGCAGTATCTACTGATACTGCTAACTGCTTATTATCATGTTACAAGGCACCAGAAAACCGATGCTATAAGCATCACAGCTAACTAACCTCCTGAAAAGAAATTATGCTAAAAAATAGCAGGTCCTTAAAAATGAACTTGTGACTGCTTTTAAAAGAAGTCATGTTATATAAGCATTTTATTTTTTTTTGTTTCTAGTGGAATTCTGGTATTTTCAGTTAGGGTTATAACTGTGGGAATCTCATGACTATACATATTTAGCAACATATATATTTATCAACCCAGTACTATTTTGTATATTATGTAATTATAGGTACACTTGTGTGTGCTCCAGTGGCCAAGCGATGACATTTCATTGACAATTTCATTTATGTTTCTTTGTGCCATGACAATAAAATAAGTCTAAATCTATGACTATCCTTCCTAGCTTGGCAAATAAAGTCCACAGCCAAGTGATTGACGTTGTCCATGTTTTAAACAGTTTGATCACCAGACAGACATGAACCAAGAAGAAATGTAAAGAGAAAAGAAGACTTATTCGTCTTTTCTCATATGGTTAAAATGTCTGAAATTATTGCGCTTCCCAAAAGAATACAGCAAACACTGAGGCTCTACTCTATCTGTTAATGACCTAGCAGAAGACCCAACAATGCATAGTGACAGGTTAGACAATTTCCCCAAGACCAGAGCAACAACACCTGGGTGAGAATTAGCTCCTGAATTATACAACAGGAGCAGTCTCATCCAATTATTGTCCAGACAGACTATTGTTATCCCTGCTGATGGGAAGGCCCAGACAGCTGGTGATTCCTGCAACAATATCTGCAACCCAGCAGCCCAGCTAAATTGCTCACAGTAGTCTCCTCCTACCAGGAACTTTAATTACTGCTAAGAGAATGACATAGTCCCAGTTATGCAGCGCCACAAACAGATGGACAACAAAAGGGCAGACTTCATTATTGACAGACTTTAATCAGTGACGTAAAGTCAGGTGCGCACCCCCTTTGATGCTACAACGCAGGGCAGCCAGATTAATATGACAGATAAGTCTTGGTACACATGAATCCCATCATCATACAGTGAACCAAGTCACCTGTAAACCACTAAATTGCAGGACGAAATATTTTCAAAGCTTAATTTTCAAGTGTAAACTTCAGTGTATATAATACGCCATGTGATTCATCTCAATGAAGAATGATGCATTTCAATATTTACCCTGTGCAGACCCTGTTTCTTGTCCAGTTTTATACTACAATCAAACTAAAAATCTGACATGCAGGGCTCAACAACAAGCGGGAGAGGGTCACCGCTTTAGTACCCTATACTGCAAAAAGCACAAAAGAAACAACTTCTGTCCATTCTGGCGTATTCATTGACATTGCAAAAGGATTTTTAACCACAACAATGAAATCTGAAAATCGGAGTAGTTTTGAAACCGTAAATTTTCTTAAACCTCTATTTACCTTGATTCGAGTAATTTACGCCTGCATAGTTGTGACACTGCTGATCCAAATTGCGTTTATCAGTCAGGCAGAGACCCAACCAAGAAATGCCACTTTGTCCTTCACCTTCCCCCACAGCCCCTCACAACCTCCATCAGGTCCACCAGTCAGCTGAACCAGGCTTTGACAGGAACCAAATGAAAATGTAAATACACTCTGCAGTTGCCGGTTCCTCAGAGAACCACATTCCTCATAATTTCCAACTTGTCATACAACTTCCTCTTATTTATGTAAAACTGATCTAAAAGTGGTTGCAAAAATTTTAACTATAAGTAAGTAAACATGGTTAATAATTAGGTAGGTGTGTGAAAGAAAATTAAAAGTAAAAATGGCCGAAAACTCTGCTTTCCTCAATCACCGCAAATAAAGTAAAAAAAAAAAGAAAGAAAGAAAAAAGCTGTCAGTTTTGACATTATACAAACCTTTAAACGCCACAGAGGGAGAAACAGACTTGGGTCAGAAAGTAGATGTAGAGTCAGATGTAAGGTGGAAAGGAAGGGGCACAAACAACAGTGCAGGATAGGAGGGTTGAATGCTGCCGAAAGAATCAGCTAAGAAAGTGGAGGCTGAATCAGATATGGGAGAGAAAAACAAATCACTACGTGAGTCTGTGACATGAGACGCTTGTTAGGACAAATAATCTAAATGGCTTCAATTTGAAGTGACTCTTGGGCCAGACAGCAACTCTCTGATGGAGAGACTATTTATTTGAGTTTGTCAAAAGATTAGAGGGGAAAGTGGTCCCCAAGCTTCCTCATGTCTGAATCACAGTTCTGCTGAACTGTGATTCAGCAGAACTGAATCACAGCCCTTCAGGGGCACCTATCGTCACCTATCTGTGACAATAGGTGTTAAAGTAAAACTTTCCAAAAGAGTTAAAAAATCTCCTTTAAACTGAGGCAAAAGACAAACCAAATGTAAGCAGACAGAGACTTGACTGCGACTCTACTGTTGAATAGAACCCCGTGGCCCACTGACCCCTGACCTCCCACTGGGAGTTTGTGAAGCTAAGGGGCGGAGTCGTCATGTAGCAACAGCTTGTGTGCTGCTCATATTATGCTTGTCTCCTCCTCATCTCTTGCAGGATGCTCTGCCACCCACCATCGCCACCTCTTTCTTTAAATCTCTGGGGAAATTTGGTAATGGCCCTTCCAGCCGCCCCCGTCGTCACAGTTGGAGGATTATAATATCTCTGTTCTCAAACCCAGAGGCATGCACAGAAGGCTGTTGTGAAGGTTCAAACCACAACGTGGCATGAAATTTACACCTCGTAACATGAAGTAGGCTGTATATTTTCCTCATCTTAAGCATGGAGGCTGTTAATGTAATTTTTAATTCCTTCACTTTCAAATTGATGCGCTTTGTTGCGGGGGAAGAAAACCTTCAGGGGCAGATGTTTCAACTAAAGCTTATATAGACATAATTTACAGCTGTGAGCAATTCACTCACACTTATTATATTATTTGATTGGTAAACTAGAATTTACAGTTGTCTGAACAAAAGACATAATTTGGTCTTGTGCTTGGAAGCTCCTCTACTTGCAACATGTGAACAGTGAAAACAATGCGGGCCTTTACTCTACAGGAACAGAGGAGTTTGTTTCCTCTCCCACGACTGCAAGAACAAAATGACATCATTTGGTTTTTTCAGCCCAAGTGTAAGAGTTCTTGTAGCTTGTTGACGACACATTTATCTGGGCAGAATCTTTTTATGGTGTGGTGTCCGACAAGTATTTTATCCAAATGTTATGGGAGGATAGACCTATGCGAACTTCCCAAGAGTTCTGCCCTTGAGCCCGTGTGAAGAATGAAATGTCCTTGCCAGAAAGATCTTTGTTGTTTTTGCCTCCAGTAAAAGAACACATTTATCTTTTCTTACAGTGTGTGTGTATGGGTCTTTAATTTGCTCATTGCTAGGGAATGACCAGGGCCAGGGTAGTGGGAATAAAAGTTACTGTAAAAAAGGAAAGTGAATCTCAACAAAAACACTAATGCCCACTGAAGTGATAAGACCAAAAACAAATCAGTAAACATTTAGAACAAAGCAAGACCAAAAACATAATTCAAGCACCTAAATTGCTTGGAAACTTTGTGTATGTGTAATTGACTTGTTCATGTACCCGTTTCTCTAAGATACGAGAGATTTCTCCCAGAGTTCTGTCCAGTCCAGATGCTTTGTTGTTGGCCCACTGTCCTCCATCTTGGCCCTGTAGCTGCTTCAGTAGGTCTTTAACTAAACGCTGCAATCTGAATGGACAGGAAAGGAGGGAAATCTGTTCAAAATAGTTTTCATGTTAAATTTTTACCAAAACCAGCAGATCTAAAAAAAAATAAAAAAAATAAGTGTGAATACATTTAACCATTTGCAAGCTTTATTATCTTAGAGACAACTTATCCTACATAAATTATGCAACAAAACTGACCTGCTTTAATGTCAAAATATATAATGACATATGGTAAAATAGCTAGTAAATCTAAGAACAACAGTAAATTTGTCCAACTTTTAAGTTAGACATTAGATTTATTATGCCTTATTGAATATACATGAAATAAAACAGAATACTTCAAAATCTTAATTAAAAATTACATTTCAACTTAGTAAAAGTAAAAACTATTTGATCAAAGTTAAAATCAAATTTAAAAATTGTTATAATTGAACAAAAAATAAAACGGTAAATTAAACAAACAAGACACAGGGAAAGATCCTAATCACACACATAGTACTATTATAAAACTATTATTAGTTTTTCCAAACTTAAAATGTCTTATTAGACCAATAATATTTTTGTAGCAAAAAGAAATCGCATTATAAAAAAGTCCAAATTCTTATTTGAAATTAATCTTACATAAAGGAAGTTCAACTGAAAATTTTGTAATATAGATTTCTTTTCTTTAACAAACTGCAAAATTATTTAAGCATAACCATTTTTTAAAAGCAAAAACTATCAGGTTTAAATGACCAATATAGTTACACTTACTTGGCTTTGTATGGGGAGTCAAGAACCTGATTCTTTGCCTCCATTGAATTCTCATATTCCTTCGCTCTGCAAAATGAGAAGCAGAAAACATCTTTAAAGTTCATGAAGAAAAAAATAAAAAGACCTTTGCCTGTCAGTAAAGGAAGTAGAGGATCAAAGTGGGACAAAAGTAGGAAAACAGTTCAAACCCACTCAGTTTATTTGGCCTCTCAGCCAATCGTCATGTAACTCAGCTTAAAATAAACAGACTTTGGGTCTGTAGGGACAAATGCTTTGCTATCGTCAACTCATCTCATCAACACTTAATACTGGAATTTTTTTCTTTACATTGTCTTGTTTTTGTTGAGAATACAGTATAAATCTTTCATTGATATCACACTAACAGTGTCAGGAAGTAAGAAAAAAAACAAACCCATGTGCTATTACTTCAGTGACAACAGGCATTATCAGGTTGAGGGAAAAAATAAATATATATATATTATATATATAATATATATATATACGTGTGTGTGTGTGCATGCATCTTTGCGAGAGAAATCTGATTAAGGGTAAATATCTTCTATCAGGAATTCCCAAACATGATAAGAAACTATTGATCAAAGTCTGATCAATGCTTTTGTTGAGAATACAGTGTAAAACTTTCATTGGTATCACACATTAACAGTGTCTGGAAGTAAGAAAAACCATGTGTTATTACTTCAGTGTCATCAGACATTATCAAATTGAGGGAAAAAAATAAAAATAATAATAATAAAAATATATATATGTGTGTGTGTGGGGGTGTGTTTGTGTGGGTGTGCGTGTATCTTTGCGAGAGAAATCTGATTAAGGATAAATACCTTTTATCAGGAATTCCCAAACACGATAAGAAACTATTGATCAAAGTATGAACAAGGGCCTTCCAGTAATTAATCTCATGATTGATGGAATCAGATACTTCCAGGGATCAGACAGGTGCAGTTTTCCATATTCTACATTATCAAATCAGGACCAGCTATGCTTGATCAACTAATGACCTCAGGTATTTAAGCATAGTCAATTAGTAGAACACAGATTTCCTACATATTTTTCAGTTTAATGATCTGTACTTTTCAGGACTTGAGTTTTGACACTTACACAAACAATTAATCTAGTTGGGTTTTAATATACATGTGTTACTCAAATCCAGAAGATAATGCTCAATTCCAGACTTGGAAAATGACAAAAGCTAATTTTATTTTTTAGCAGACATTTTACGACTGTGCAGGAACCCTTAGAGCATGACAACTAATTGCACAGTGAGCAAAGAACAATGAGACAAAGGTAAGAAACCTAAGGAAGGAAGAAATAAGATGTAAATTTAAGAAAAGGACTGTTTGCTTCTTTTTCAAATATATGAATTTTTTATACCCTTTTAGGTTAAAAAGGAATTTGTTAAAGTCATTCTTTAGGACTCTAATTATAGAAAACAGGGTAGCAAAAACTACAGGAAAGGCATAGAAATAACATCAAGATATAATCAATTTATTGTGCGTAGAAAGAATCATGTTTATTTGACCACTTATGAACTAAATGTTTTCTATCAAATCTAAAACAGCAAAACAATTAAAGGTTAGATCAACAGCAAACACTTCATATGTGTACAAGTACAAATCAAGGACACTCCTGTAAAGAACGAACATCCACCGTATTGCTCTTACTGATTAAATGCTGCTTACATTAAATTAAACTAGTTTACTTTGAATTAAAAAACATTCACAATCGAATGTTGGTCAAATTGATTAAAAATAAAAATGCTGGCTATGGTACGATTGCACTGTTTTATGATACGACAGTACTGCATAACAGCATTGAGAGGGTGGGTGTGGGAACCCCTCACTTTTTACAGACACCATACGGTGTTCCAATAAAATGGTTCATTTCCACCCAGCGGTGAAGTGGCTCACCTTTATGTTTACGGGAGCTCTGTGTTATTTATGACCTCTAAAGGGTTGCTGCCTTTGAGTGCTGGTCTCAGCGGGTCTGCTGCAGAGTGATGGTGAACAGAGGCAGATCATGTTGTCACTTTCGCAGCACCGCTGAGACTCACAAAGGCAAAAAACCCCACCAGTACAGAGAATAAAGTGTAGGAGATGGATGGTTGTTTAAGCTTGTAATTGTCTCTTAAGTCATTTAAGAATTTATACTCTCTTCTGAAAAGCATAACAGTAATATATTATCTTAAGAAATTTCTCATAATTCATACATTATCTGTAATGAGGCCTTGAAAATAAGTCTGCCTTACACAAACATGATTATGATGGAGGGGGTTTTGTGACGAGGAAAGAAGAAATGTGTTTCACAAAAGCAAAGCTTGTTTTTAGTTAGTAAAACACCAATATAGCAGGACTCCAGCAATATAAAGACATTCTGACCACATATGTTCAGAATGGGCTTTAAGAGAAAACAATGCTCAACAGCAACAATCAATGTAGAAAACCATCTGTTTGACTAAGTGATCTCCAGCCATTTCACAATTCAGATCAGACTAGTCTGGATGATCAAGGACAACTCCATATTCATTAAGCCAGATTAATTTCCAGGTTAGGAAGGGAGTTTGGAAATTATGAGATTTAGCTTCCATTTACAAAGAAGATTTGTGTCATCATAACTGTTCATTAAAGATTACTGTGATTTATTTCTTAAATATTCTTAAGAGTTCTTAAATTGAAGAATATTTTTTATTGCGAATTGTTTATAAGCTAAACAATTTTTACATGTACTTCTGACATATGACTGGTTCTCAATGAATAGTCGTCCTTTTGCAGCCCAGCAGTTCATTCCATCCGTACTACAAAATATAAATAAACTGATTTAGCTATGAATATTTTGCCACAAGAAATTAGTTAAAACTCAGCGCAGATTCAGTTAATTATGGCAGTCGGTCAAACTTGCACTTGGGCTTGAGCCAGACTCTCAAACAGAAAGAACTTGAAATTGTGCGATGCGGATGATTAACTTTGTTGGATGAAAAAAAGCCATAAAAGTCTGAAGAATCCAGGTTTGGCTCTCACCTAGAATAAAACTTAATGCATCACTGCCTGTCTTGAGTACATTTCATTCTTGGATCAAATAGTGTCATATTCTAGCTGAGACATCAATGGGCAGTTTTTCCCCTTTCATTTAGCCATGAATGCTCGACTTTTAAGACTCAAGAAGTAAAAATCAAACTCGTGAATTTAAGGGACCCTATCAAAAAATTGGTAATAAAAAAAAATAGTGCCTATAAAAAGTACTCACCCCTTTGGAAGTTTTATAATTTTATTTCTTTTACAAATCAATCGTGAGCAACAAAATTTGGCTTCTTTGACAACAAAATTTAGTAGACTCAACTTTGGCTGCAATGCAACCCAGAGTGTATTTGGATTGTCTCCGTCACGTTGAAATGAAGCATCTGGATGAAGCAATTTTACTCCATTTTCCTTGTAAAACTGATCGGTGGGGATCGGCTCTTTTCGAGTTCAGCCACAAATTCTCATGGAGATTAAAGTCTGGGCTTCGACTAGGCCACTCCAGAATAGCCACCCTGTTTGTCTTCAAACCATTTCTGTATAGCTTTAGCAGGATGCTTCTGGTTTTTGTCTTGCTGGAAAATAAATGTTCTCCAAAGCCGTAGTTCTCTTGCAGGTAGGAACAAATTGTCCTCCAGGATTTTCCTACATATGGTTAAATTAATTTAATCTTCTACCTTTACAAGCCTTCCAGGGCCTGCTGCTGAGAAACGTCTCCACAGCTGGCATGATGCAGCTTCGGAGTCTCCCACACATCTTTTGTCAAACTTGATGTATGTTGTTTTCCAGCGGTGGCGTTCTCATTGCCGATCTCCCATAAAGCCTTGACTGATGAAAAACCCGGGGCGACAGTTCTTGTCTGAAGAGTTTCTCCTACCTCAGGTGCAGAAGCTTGTAGCTCCTTCAATGTAGTCACAGATTTCCTTGTGGCCTCTCGCACTAGTCTCCTGCTTGCACGGTCACTCAGTTTATGAAGACTGTCTGACCTAGGCAGATTTACACGAGAAATAATCCTTCCTGTTCTTGATGATGGATTTAACTGAACCGTAGGGGATGATTACTGACTCAAAAGATTATTTTGGCATTCACCCTTTGATTGATACTTTTCAATAACCTCTTCTCTGATTTGCTAAGAGAGGTTTTTTTTGTTTTGCCTTCATGCTGTAATAGTAGCCAGGAATACTGATTAACCAGTGAATGGACCTTCCAGACACAGGTGTCTTTATACTAGAATCATTTGAGACTGCCTCACTGTAGTCAGGTGATCTCCATTCCATTCATTGCAACACTATTAAGACAAATTCACTAGAAACTTTTAAAGGGGTTGAATCATTCCTTTCCTATTAAATATTTTACTTTTTACTTTGTAGAAATCAGTTTTCAATTATTTCAGTATTTTTTGTCAAGTTTGTTTTAAAAAAAAAGCCACATTTTGTTGTCATACTTCATTAATAAAAGTCATAAAAGGGTAAAACATCCAAAGGGTTAAGAAGTTTTTATAGGCACAGTGTGCGGTTGTTAGAGGCTAGGCTAAGAGTAGCTATAAGCTTACAAAAAGTTCACCTGTAGTTGCATCAGGAATATGTTACACGATTACTTTAAAAATTTTTGCTAAAAAAAGTTACTTTAATCCAAAACGTTTCCTTCAAGGAAAAGTAAAGCTTTGGCTGCCTTCCAGTATTATCATCATCAGGTGCGAAACTCTTGCCATTTTAATTCAAGGTGGTCCTTCTTAATCCAAACTGCCTTCTTAAAAATCTAGGGCACCAATAACTTTAGCAGGTGACCCATGGTCTAACACATCAGTTTGAGGATAACTTCACCAATTGAAGACATTATTTTTCTCACAGTAAGGATTGCAATAACTTGAGTGAGGCCGGGTCGGGGTAGAGGTAGGCAGCAGCTGTGGATCAGTTAAAAGAGTAATTATCCTCATCCTGGGAGCAAAGAAGTTCAATTCTCAGCCACTCAAGTTATTTCAAATGTGTGCAAGACCCCAAATAACCAACACTTTTTACACACTTCTATGTGTTCATTGTAGGGATGTAACATTGCACAAACTAACAGCACATATCTCAGTTTTGAAGTTACACTTTTATAGATTAAAAAACATATACTGCTACTTTCCTTTTTGTATAAAACTTTAATTCAACATACGTCAAACACAATGTGGCTGAAAAATAACTCTTATTATGAAAAATGTAGAGAATGATTTAGAAACAATTCGTTTGTTTCCAAATCCTTTTAGATTGGTGTTCACACTTTTTTTAGAAGCATGACACCATTTATTTGAAGTTTCATAGTGGCAAATTAATTAGACTATCACAGTTTGAAAAGTGTATATAAGTGCGTGTGTGAGAGTGTATATAAAAGAGATCTCATGTGTTGATGATAATTTATTTATGATGAAATCCTCCAATAAGCTGCTTCAATAACACCTCTATACCTGCTGTTAACTGTCAACATCGTCTCTTTCCATTCTCCTCCCGTTTTTGACAGTGAATTAATCTGACAGAGTTGAAGTTCAGGTTATGACATATAGCACCGTCACCTCCCATTTGTTGATTACTATTGATCTACTTTGATGCATCATTTAAAAATCAATAACGTAGAAGAAAAAAAAAATAGACATGCTCATACCGCCTTTAACATATATCTTGTACACGAAAGGAGACTTCAGATTTGGCGGTACTATGGCAGCAATTTGGAGAAGAGCTCTTTACAGAGGGAAGAAGGGGACCTATGGATCGATCCGCAGCTTTGCTCCCCAATCACAGAAAGTGGTCATAAATTCACCTCATCAGTGCCATCTTGTAGACAGCAAGGATGCAAATATAATCCGCTTTCTGTCTTCTTGTCACATATATATAAAAAAAGTTCTGGCTCAGGTTTGTTTCGAGTGTGTGAGAAGATAAGGGCCAAGCGGGACAAAAACTGTTTGTCATAATTAGAGAAAACGAGGATGTTATTACCTGGAGTTCATTCTGGCACGAAGCTTCTTCGCTTTCTTCCTCGCTTTCTGGCGCTCTTCACCATCCTTCACACTCTCAGAGGAAACGGAGCTGTCTGTCAGTATGTCCACAATATACTTCTTTAAGGAGAGATGCTCCTAAAAAAAATAATGGAATAAGGTATGTGGCATATATACAGCTGGAAAATGATTGTTAGAAAATGTAATTAATTGTAGAAGATAAAAATACATAACACAGAGCGAAACTGAACCACCAGCTTAATTTTCTGGATGTTTAAACTATTCAGTCAAATGTTGCTGGGTTGTAAACACCTAACATATGAAACATAATTATTGTCAAATCCAAAACAACTTAGGTTGAAACATTATTGCACAATAAACACAAAGACACCCACAAAGGAACCAGCTATTGATCAGAATTGGACACATTTTAGCTTAATGAGTGCCGACTGGTGGTTAAGAAATTCAAAATAACTATTTTTTTTCCATATCAGTGAACACACCATTAGCAACTAGAGAATAAAAAAAGGAAGACATGGCTCAAAACTTTGATTGGTGTAGTTTTCTTGTAAATACACAACTGCTCACAAACATGTAAAAAGATCTACATTGTGTGCCACCAGGACGAGTGATTACCTCTAACTCTCCATTGTCTTTTATATCTACAAGCCCACCCATAAACATGCAAGCCCCCTGGAGGTGTTGCCTTCTGTCTGGGCACTGTCAAATGATTCTGATGTTTCCACCAGCAGACAGGGGAATGTAACTCCATTTGGACACCACGATGCATGTGCAAGAAACCAATTACCCAATTATCCTGTCATCTAGCACCCCAGAGAATAGGATGGCCATCAGATAAAGGGTTTCTTTTCAGTAGTGGATCTAACCTGTGTGTGGGATACCATAGCCTTTGGTCAAGTGTTGTCTCTGCACCTGCTGTCTGAATGGAGGCTGTCACTGAGAGGGGTAATAAAAACCTCAATTGTGCAAAAGCAAATTAGTTCCACAAAAGTACAGACTGAATCCAAACTTAACCTATAGAAAGTGGAACAGTCTTTTCCATAAGAAAAAAGGCATAAATTACATTTTGAAAACAAAACTTAAAGGCTAAAAAGATGGTCATACATCACATTAGCAGAGTAAATCTAAATATATTCTTGTTATACCTAATTAATTCAGAAAACCTATAACAAATTATAGCACATGTCTTATTTTCAAGAAATTAAATTTCCATGTGACATAGTTTGTTGTGCTGTTTAGAGCATTTTGCTGTAGGATTTTTGAAAACAAGTCATTCATTACATTTAAAGACTACTATGTTATATAGAACGCATATAAATTTCTATATTCCTTATATATATGTACCTTTCCCCTCTTATCACTGATATTGCAGGTCAGTCATATCTCATGACCAAAGCTGTCTTGAGATTGAGAAGTAGCTGATCTGTAATATCTCTGAGAGGCACCAGCCATTTACCTAATGGAAGTATTTTAGTCATCTAAACCAAAACATCATGGATTACAAAAATCTCAACAGCTAGATCAAACGCTGCTGGAATATCAGTGGACAACACTGATACACGAACTACAATTTCTTGGCAAGTTTAGCAGTTAAGAATTTCAGCCTTGATGACAGACAGCCATCTACCACAGAACCACAGAAACAAAGCACCAAAGACACTGACCCAAGGGCACAGCTCCAGCACAATATCACAGATTGGCTCTGATGGCAGAAATGTGATAGCACTGGAAATGTTTCTCGCTCTTCCTGACAACCTGGCCAGTCACACATCTAAAAAGGAAGTTTTTTTTTTACAAATGTATATTTTACAGGATGTGTTTATCTGTTCACTGGTGCTTTAGTCCAATACAAAACCCTTTTGATAGACATACATCTGCATGTCATGTTGGTCTTAAAGTAAAGCTATCCTTCTACGAAAGATCAAATTACCACAATCATATTGGTTTTACTGTTTCAGAACAAGATAACATCAAGCACCACATATTAGTTAAACAGCTTTATCATAACTTTTGTTTTGTATAGTAGCATATTAGGTATATTAATAAATGTTTCAAACAAAATGTGTAATTATTTATATGGACCACAAAATTTTTTATAGGGAAAA
>CAEFZY010043940.1:0-10768 GCA_903066815.1 Brachyrhaphis roseni
TCATTGGGGTCTTCGGGCTGCGCTTCGTCTGGTTCCTCACCTAGGACCTGTCTGCCTTGGGTGACCCTACCAGGGGCGTAAAGCCCCAGACAGCATAGCTCCTAGGATCATTGGGACACTCAAACCCCTCCACCACGATAAGGTGGCAGCCTCATTCAGTCCAATGAGTGTAATTAAACTCGGCTGGACTCCAGTGAAGGAGTAGGACATCAGAGGAAATGGACAGCATGTGACTTAAATATGAGTGTCACAGCAAATGGACTGAAGACTCATCACTCAGTTTTTTTTTTATAAATTTGCAAAAATTTCTGTTTCTGTATTTTTTTTTTCTGTCAAGATGGGATCCTGAGTGAACATTCATGAAATATGAACTTTTTTATTTTAGCGAATGGCTGCAATGAAACAAAGAGTGAATAATTTAAATGATCTGAATACTTCCTGTACCCACTGTACATACATGCACTACTTCTTTTTTATCTATAAATTGCAGTATTATTGGCATGTAAGAGATGCTTTTCAACAGGTCATTTTGTAGAATACAAGTGAATTTTAAATTGTATGTTTTTGTGATTCACTTAGGTTTCAAGTTTTCAGATGTTTTGTGGTTTCACTTATATATGAAATTTGCCCTTTGAATTTTCTTCTGTAGAAAGGTGTATTCCTCTACTTCAGTGGTGTAGATGAAGATGACATTTTTATTTTTTTCTTTTCTAGATCTATAAACTGTGTCTTAAAACTAGGCATGCTTCTCACAGTTTTTCACATTTTGTTACATTAAATGGCAGCAAAGTATCAAATAGTAAATTATAATTTAATGCTGTGTCCATGAAGAACCACTACTTGTCCTGTTTGACAATGTCAGAATCTTTGGTCGCCTTTGCCTGCAGCTGACGTGTACCATCTTGTTCTGCAGAGCATAAAGCACATGTAACAGCTGTGTGTTGTCACTACAGTAAGTGGGAAATTAAAAATGACAGCAAACAGATATGAAACTTTTTTCCTGTGAGCCTGTCAATCTTTCTGACAGCCAGTGAGTGTTACTACAGGTAAAAATTTTATATATCGACTTGGAGAGGCGGTGGAGAGGCTTAATGATGGTCCTGGGAATCCAGCAGGTGAAGAGCAGTTCATGCAGGCATGAAGCAAAACGGAAAAGACACAAGAGATTTATATCAATCTAATCTATTTTCCAATTATTATTATTTTTTTCCTTTAACCCTCCTACTGATAATCAATACACACTGTCACCTCTACTGTCATTACATGAATAAAAATGAAGCAAGTAGAAAAAGCAAGGCAGGGACAAACTAACCAAACCTTTAGCTTGGAGGAGCGCGGCAGATGTCACGGTCGGACAGCGGGGAAACGAGACGGTTGACCTGTCAGACCGACAATTTCCAAAACCCTGCCGTACTTAGCGAAGAAGCTTGTGAGGTTCAGTTGTCTTTATCTTTCCAACACATCAACACGGCATCACAATGTTTCTCCGTTTTAGGAGCCTTACACTGAGAAGTCATCTGTATGATGAGCTCAACAGAGTCAGCTTCACCAGGCGTTTGCAAATTACTGCTGCCACTAATCTAGTGGAGCTGAGTCGGTGCCGTATGTTATAAATGAACAAGAATTTTAATATTAATGAAAGCTTAAGGTACATATCAGGTATTTTCAATGGAATGTGTTTGAAACTTTCAAAATGTACATCCTGCTTTGATTCAGGTTTAAGATTAATGATTTAGAGACACAAATGAGTACGATCCTTTGACCTGTCTCCAACAATGCTTGACTGACACATTTTATTCACCTTTTTGCTGTTTCAGAACAATAAACGTCAGGTCTTGAGTTAAATTTTTAAGACCTGCATATTAAAAATTTGCACATTACACACACACACACTCAGAATGATGGGTTTCAGGCTGCATGCACAGATGACTCCAGAGGCTTGGCATGACCCGGCAGCGGCGGCGAGACTAAAGGTCATGGTGGAGAGCGTCAAGCCTTGCATCCCAATTGCCCGCGATACCCCCCTCTGACTTCTTGTGAGGTCTGGCAGGTTCATTAGCAGAGGGAATAACTACAGAGAGATGAGTGGAGACGGGGAGAGAGAGTGAGGAGGTCTGAACCAATAAACGAAACATCCAGAGAGGGACATAAGTGAAAAGAACGAAGAAATAAGACAAAACGAGAGTCTTATTAGAGATGCAGTCAATAAGCCGAGGCTTGTCTGCATCTCTAATTGTTTGATTTTACAGGCGGGTAAAGCTCTTTAAACAAACACAGTCTTATGCTAATAGGAGTGTAGCGATATCCCTTGGCTTTGTCTGGAGGGATGGCTGGCCGTAGAATGATGAGAGATTTTTGTGAGCGGAAGGAAGCTGAAGCTGAATATCATTTGTATAATTATAAATGACAGAATGAAATGGTCCACACACACAACCAACCACTTTGTCTTCACAGGTGGAGGGGGATGGAGGGGGAGGGGCGAACAGGGAGAAGGAGGAGGGTAGTACTGATGTACTACCCTCCTCCTCCACAGGACCGCTGTCAATCAAGCGGTCCTGTGGGAGGAGGCTGACAGCCGTGAACTTTGACCCTCCCTTCTTGGCTGACGTAATGCCAACGTGAAAGAGAGGGAGAATTAAACAACCTTGAGAGACGGACTGAATTTTAACAGACTGAGCTGTGAAGGGGGCAATGCCGATGGATAAATGAAATAAAGCAAGGCATGAGAACGCCATGAAAGGATTTTAATCCTCACTTCCTGTCTAGCCCCACATATAAAAGACTCAAACACTGACAGTCAGTTATAAATGTTTGGTTACAACTCACTTGGCATATCAAAATATCAAAACGAACTGAAAGACATGCAGTAGCATGTATATTTACTAACTGAACCTAACATGTTTGATGGGCAGCAGCTTTAAAATAGAATATTATTGATGCTAAAGAACTTTTGAACAGTTACTTTATCTAAGTTGGAGTTTATGTGCGGATGATAATACGGCTAGCAGTCGCATGTTTTTCATAAAGGATTTTACCTGTTCCAAGCTGTCAGAAAGACATTGAAACAAGTGTCTTTAAAACACTTGTTCCAGTAAAAAACTGTTGCTGATCCAGAAATCATATCTGGAAGAAGCTGTAACCTTAAACTTAGAAAAACAAGAAATGAAGCATTTTGGAACCATATCTTTGCAGATTAACTTTTGTATTCTAGGTTATGCAGCAAGTCTCATGGTACAGTTATGCAATAGTATCTGTATTTTTCTTTGATTTTGATAACTTCAGTATTGTGGAATATCTGGCAGATTATTATGTGCTCCTGGTTGCAGCATGAAAAGCTAATTTAATTTCTTTTTAGTTCCAAACATCCTTTCCCAGAACAAATTAACATCATGTTGAGTGGTTTTATTTATCATGAAAGAGGACTACAATATGGAAGTTTTATTTTATCCAAAAAACATAATAATCTGATACTTTAAATATGCACTTAATTGTACATTGTATATTTTTTCACCTTCTTCAGTTTATCTCAGTATTTTAGTTCAAATTTTATCCATGGTAATTTTGTTGTTTAATCTTTGGCATTGCTAATTTTAATGTTAAAAATGTCATCAAGAATCCAGATGTCTCTTGTACATGTGATAGAGATCTCTCTGATCGATTTAACAAAACTGTTAACATGGTGGACATCCAGCAGCAACAAACAAAGATTCTGTGTTTTGTGTTTCCCCCCCTGAGGAGAAGCAAAAAACTCCACAAATTCATTAGTTGCTATGAGAAAGACAAATATTTTTTCTGACTGCAGTTCAAAGGTAAAATAAAGTGTCATTGTAGAAAGATGTGCAGGATGATTCTTACCCACTTAAGTGGGAATTTTCCAATTTGTAGCGACGTTGGGACAGTTGGGGTTGTAAAGACGGCAGGGTGGTCTTGTTCTGTGCAGGGAGCCTATTTCCTCAGCAGCCCAGCGTAGTGGATCGAAACAATCTGTTAAAAATGATGGTAGTTGGATTCTCCTGCACTACATCAAAATCCTAGGCTCTGAATAATAACATGATGGATATTCTAGGCTGTATGTTTTGGAATGATGGAATCACAGGTTTCTACTTTGGTGAGGAGCATCAGTAGGAGGAGGCAGACCTGGAGAGGGGCTTTCCTTCTGCTGAGTAGGGGCAAGACGGTTTGTTATCAGGACCTGAAAACCTGACACCAGCTTCCTGGAGCATCCTGTGGGAAAAAACAAACAAAAAAACAAATTGAATCTTGTGGATTTTTCTGTGTCAAGTTAAACAGACCTCTCCTAACTCTCTCAGCTTAATATAACAAGGACTTTGTCATGAAGACATAAAGTGCAACGCCGATTAATCTCCTTCAGCTGCTAAAAATGTTATTGTGGAAGTGAATCTGAGGTAAATCTAGAAGCATTCTATGAAAGCTAAAGCAACAGGAAAATAAAGTCTGAGAAGATGAGATGATCAGATTGTGTGTCTGTCTCCTACCATCTCTTTTCTGTAAATTTGCTGGTTTCTGATTGTGTGTATGCACATTGAATGCACACCGACTATGATTAGATATTCAGTGATGTGTGCTACCAGATCTATTCGTTCCTCCCCTGTGTTTTTCAGTCTGCGTGTTGCTCACACGGAGCTGAACAGGGAGGGTTAAGATGTAAAACCCTCCCTCCTCTCCAGACTCTGAGCGAATAATCGCAACCTGTGCCAAATTAATCTCCTTGCACACACAGTCTCGCACGTACCAAAACGCTTGAAGTGAAAGCGGATTCTGTTGGATAATTTCATCATAAGGATGTGAACACGTGGATTAATGGTTTTACTGTCACAGAGACAGCAGGGATTTTCTCCCTTTCTCTCTTCTCTGTTTATTCTTCTCCTGACTGTCCCTTTATTTAGTTCCAGGCTTGCCAAGTCTCCTGCTAGCATGCAAGGCTAATGGTGTATTCTAGTTTATGTTGCTTCTACATTCTCTCGTGGTTTTCTGCAGAGACTTTCCCTCCTTCAATTCAGCACTATGTGCTTGTTTGTAAGCCAATAGAAAAAGGTAAATGTACTGTAAATAAATCACGTTCACCCACTCAGTACTGCTAACATCTCAGATATCTAAAACAAGCAAAATGTTTATAATGGAGGAGAGCTAAATGGATGTGCCTGAAGTGAACAGACACCTGGTGAAGTCGACCACTGTCTTTACATTTCAAACTGAATTCCTGATGTTTCAAAAACATTCTGAGGTTTTTAAATGTTTTTTTTTTTTCTGTGATTATACATTTCAAAATATGACCATATTTTCCCTGCTTGTGTGTTGATAAAAATATTTAATGATATCAAAGATAAACATGCATGCACACAATATGATGGTTCCTGAAATGGTAGGAAATTAGAAATTAAATGCTAAAGTTGGTATGAACTAATGCTCATGCAAATGTTACCTAAACAGAACTGGTCTTGAACACGTTTCCCTGACCAAGCTTGACATTAGAAAATCTTAATTGTAACTCCTGCATGATTCTGCTAGCCTGTAAAATTCATTGCTTCAGCAGAATTGCAAAGTTCCAACAGAGACATTAATGCAGGAATGAATGGAATATCACATTTTGGCTGTTGTTACAAGGAAGGGTTATGTACGAGGATGATGAGGAAATGAGGAAGCATTGGTGACTGGCAGAAGGTGGATAACAACCATTAGTCACAACAGCAGTCAAACAGTGGGATGTTGCAATGAAAGCCGCTGTCTAGTATTTGATATCTGTCCGAACTAAACAGGCCGTTTGTGTGTCAGTCTCTTCAATTTGTCATAACTATTACAATTGTACTTATAAAACGTACAGAAGTATTTTGACATCATGTGCATATTTAGCAATCATTTTCAACACACATTAGCAGAGGTACCATGGACATTTGGTGACCTTTGTAAAGACTTTAGACTGCTGTTAGTCTGAAGAAGAGCTCTGTGCTGGAAACATGACATCAAATATTCATATTGAAGCTTTATTTTATGTACGGCTTCAAGCACAGGAGGTGCTTGAAAATAGAAACCATTTATTTTGAATTAGATTACATTTATCACTCACAGGTTCAAATGTCTCTCCAGTTATTCACCCAAATAATTTTTGCTCTACTTGATGTTATGTATAACAAAAATGATTTTTTTCTTTCACTCACAGGATTTACTTTCAGTTGGTTCACATCTATTAAGTGACTTTACTCCAAAACTTTAGTTCACCCAAACTTCCAACTTTTTATCTTTTTAAAATCTTCCTAATTACATAAACCATTTTCAAAGAAAGCATGATCAAAATGCAATTTTTTGGGGGGATTAGTCTTGTTTCTTTTGAGAAAAAAAAAAGTCTTTCAGTCCTATAATTTCTTACTATGACTAACATATCTTTTTCCCACAAAAAATCTGAAAACTTTATTTTGAATATTTCATGTTTAGTTTATCGCTGAGCACATAAAACATCACTATATATAATTTTTTGGTGTAATAGTGCATTTTGGGGCTGTGAGTTCTTTTGTCCTCATCATTTTGGCCCACATGCCAAAAGGTTTAGACGCTGCAGGTGTGGAGCCGGGAAGCAACAGCTTGGTTAAAACACATTTCCACCTAAGTGTTGTTTCTCTGAATTGTAACCATGCCACAGCATAAAAGGTGGACAAAAAAGAGAGTGCAAGTGATTGAAGGGGTGTGTTCGTGTGTGTGTGTGTGCTGGTTTGCTTCAGTCACCTGGCTCTGTCACCCTCAATAATCACTACAATTCAACAGAGAAATCTGCTCTAATCAAATGGGAAACGCCTCCATAATTTTGGCAGTTTCTACCTCTCAGCCCTTCTATGCTCTGTTTCTCTCATCATTTCTAAAGTCTTTTTTTTTTCCTTTTGTCCTTCCTTAACCTCCCTCCCTGTGTGTCCTATCACCCGGAGTTTCATGTTTCTCTCTTTTTTTTCCACTGCGTTTGTGTGCATATGTCTGTCGGGTTCCCACTCTGTGATTCGGCAGCGGCAGCATCAGCAGCTGGTGAGGGCAGTCCCCAGAGGGATTGTGGATGGGGAGGGGAAGGTTATGGCTTTACTCTTGTCACCAAACCGATGCCTGAAAGCATGTGTGTGCAGCAGACTGTTGAGTGTAATGGTAGAGCATGTGTCTGTCTCAGGCTGGTCTTGTTTATTCTTGTGACCGTTTTTATCCTGCTCTTCTGTATTGGGCTTCAGACGGGGAATGATTCATTCCTTTCTTGATGTGAACGATGGACTTCATCACCAGCTGGTTTGTGGAGTCTGATTATGAAACGGTGAAGTGAGGTGCCTGGCCCAGCACTGCTTTCTCAGTCAGACTCTGGTTCCTATCGGATGGATTTGACTCTCTCTGGATCAAACAGCAGAACAAAGACTGAGCCCAGTCCAGTGCAGTAAGCAGGGCTCAGACTGAACAGCCTCTATGCAACTGATGGCACCACACCAAACACTCACAATGTAAATCTACAGGCAGTATTATGTAGGAATCATAGTAGCCACCTGTGTTAAACATGCTGGCTACACACTGTTAGTGTATTTGTCCTGTTCGTTCCCTGGGTGTTACCTTCCAACACAACTCCGCTTGATTCTCATCTCCTTTCTGCACTCCATCTGGGATTTCTCCCATTGAGCTGGATTCCTCAGGATGCATTTCGTCCGGGCTAATCAGCAAACAGAAAGAGGAGTTATGAACAACGATGATGGGTTTCTGCCCATAATGGCAATGGTGAACGGAGATGTTCGGTCAGTGTTGGCCTCACTTCTAAATAATGAGCAATGAAAGTCAGAACAAGAGGAATAAACAAGATATTTTATTGCTGACAAAGGTGCCGTTCAGCTCAGCACTTCTGTTCTGGCAGTGGGGGGTGGTTGTTTAAAAAGCACGCTATCGGGGTTTGCTGTGGTGGCGCATGGGTTTAGCACAACCCACATATTGAGGCCTTAGTCCTCAACCCGGCCGTCGCAGGTTTGATTCCCGGCCTGGTGACCCATTTTCCTGTCAATTATCTATCAAATAAAGGCCAATAAAATAAAATTTTAAAAAAGCACTTTTTTTTTTGTGCTACGCTGTGAAGCTTACTATTTCTGGTAAGCTTCACAGCGTAGCTTCCTTTACAATCAAGTTGGCACATTACAGCATGTCACAGCTAAACGTTAACAGTTGTATTGAATCAGATCCAGTTGTTTAAAATTTCACATAGATTTGTAACTTTTTTTTTTAATCTAATAGCTGCATAGGTAAAACTGCTTTGCAATGTCTAAAAGCTGTCTGCCTTTAGTGCCTCCTCAGAGAGTTTCTATGTGTATTCTGAGGTGGATCGCTCAGATAGACATTGGCACCAGTTTTGAACACACTTCAGGGTTGACCTCACCAATCCCATTATTGTTTGTCCTCAAGAAAGATTTAAAGGTTAGAACGTTCCAGCCCATTATGAGAACAGAAGAACCCCTTTGGATGACGGATCAAACAAAGTCCAGAGGTCTTCCATTTTACACAGAGGATTGTTTTGTCCTGTCAACTGAGAAACTGTCTCACCATCACTATGAGATCAAGTATTTTGCTCTCGGCTTAGTTTTTTAGTCCAACTTGCTTTTTCCACTTTGACTTGATATGCCTGGTCAGGTGACTGTTTTCATATTTTACTTCAAAGTCAATAACATCTTGAAAAATAAAATAGTTTTTCATCTGATTGGGGAGTTTTGAACAGACAGATCTCAGTTTAATAAGGTAACTTTTTAAACTGAATTAATAAAATATGTATGTCAAATATGGACAGCACAATGAAAATGAATAGATCTGTCACTTTTCCTGCTTTTCGTGTTTTTCAGCATGTCGTATCAGATAATCTTGACAGAATGGGCTGGATTCTACGTGTCTATGCTTTTACTTGTTTGGAGGGGAGGAAGCAGGGAATGTTTTCTCTCCCACTGTTGGACTCACTGCCACCTGATAGACTGCAAGTGTTGGATATCTGTTGTAAACTGAGTCTCTTCAAATTGTTACTGTGGAGAGTTAGCCCCGTGTCAAACAGAACCCATCACTGTGCCTCTGGTGCTGCTGCTGGAGGCTTTTGTTTTCCACTCTACTGTGTGCCTTAGCACTAAATTAGCTGGTTAGAGGAAAGAGCTTGAGGAGTGAAGCAACTTTCAACCAGCTATTGAACTGAGACGTGCCTTTATGTGATGTTAGACCTATCTATAAATGCTTGTTGATTTCCTAAGTGTATGTATGTGCTTTTGAGTATGCTGTTTGTCAGCATGCGTCAAATCCCCGTTGCTGCTGAACACTGGTATCCACGGAAATGAAAACAAAAAATACAGAAAATAGAATTTAAATTAAACAGTGAAAGGCGAAGACAGGTCTGTCCAGAAACAATACAATGAAACTGAACATAGATGAGAGGTAAAGACATGATTTAGAAAAGAAGAAATTCTTTCCCAAACCAAGTTCACTTCAAAAAGTCAAAAGAAATGTGTTGTTTTTCTAGTTTATAAATTAAAAAGACAAAGGGAAACACAAAATATTCATCCATCCATCCATCCATTTTCTGTTCACCCTTGTCCCTAGTGGGGTCGGGAGGTCACAAAATATTAAACTTGCTTATTAGACTGAAAATGGCCCACAGCCGTCTCTAACGGTATTTTCTCCAGAACTCAATAGATAGATAGATAGCTGATAGTTGGTTTAGTTAAAAAAAATTACCTTCAGTAACTGGTTTCTATAAATACGGTGCTGGTGTGGCTGTATTCACACAGCAGGTCTTAATCCTCAATTCTGATTTTTTTTTTTTACTGAAATCCGATGTTTATTTTATTTGAATGATTGTTCATGTTACTAGTTAAATGCAACTTCAATCAGAATTCTGTGTGAACAGTTTATGACCCCAAAGTGTCACGCATGTTCAGAGGTAGAATGTGGACGTCACACAGATACACGCGGTTTCTGGCAGTAATAAAGGACGTCGCCGTCCGTGGATCGATTTTAACGTGTTTCAGCGATGGGGATCCACAGCATCGTCACAATGCCAAATGTGACAAGATAAAGATAGCTAAGAAATAAGTTCAGAATTTTCAGTTATTATTTTTCAGCTATTGTTCACATCCCAATTTAATGTGTCTGCATTCCTCTGGTGCAGAATTAAGAGGCATATTTCACGTCAATGAGTCATGAAGATAATCAAATACATGTCGATTAGTACCACTTATGGAAGTGGCACTAATTGAAACTTTTGGAGGGTGAAAAGATCAGAATTGGGTCATTCAGACTGCCGTGAAAAAGTCAGATATAGGTCACATATAGACAAGAAAAGCACTATTGGGACAGTTGCTTAGCAGAGGAGAAATTGACCCAAGCACAATGTGTAGGGGTATAAGCCTAAATATTGTTTCTTATGTTAAGATCATAAACACAGTTTTTTACCTTTACCTGAGGAACTCATTGGGATAACATTAAACATCATTCCGTCAGACTTGAAGGAATACAAACTGCATGAATTGAGATGACTCTGAAAAAACTATATAAGCACCCTTCTGTCAAAATGTAATCGGTGGAGTGATTGATGAGTTAATTAATGACCTTTGACCCCCCGACTAAACACCCCCCCGCCCCCCAACCCACACCTCCGCTTTCCCACCATCCGATCTGTTACAACATCTGTTAACCCAATCAATGCAGTACAATGTTTTTGCTGAACTCTCCTTCTGACCTCCAAGTTTTAAGAATAATAAAAAACAATAACTGT
>CAEFZY010043944.1:0-40385 GCA_903066815.1 Brachyrhaphis roseni
TATTTGGATAAATAATGGGTTGATCCTGGTACTTAGCCTTGTTAATTACTCTTGTTGCTCTTTTTTCAAGTTTGATTAGCAACTATTGTGTTGTTTTGTAATTAATTTCCCAAACCTCTCTGGAATCACTTAAATAAGGTAAAACTAAAGAACAATAGTGTTGTTCTTTAGGCTGTCAGACCCTAACAGCCTGAATGTTAGGGTCAGGCTGTTTCTTTGCAAAGAAAAAGGTGTTTTGTGCTGAAACTATGACAGGCCCACTTCATGAACTGTGAACTGAAATAGTAAAACCCCGACTCCTAATGTTCACTTTTCCATAGATGGACAAATAATGGTAATGCAAATTCTAAGTATGATTTTTTCAAATAAAGTTCAGGTTAAGGACTAGTAAAAACTAGTCCTTAACCTGACCTTCTACCTTAATAATAAACTGGTTTTGGGTTTATTAATCCCATGAATTTAGTAAAATGTTCATCAAATGAAATGCATAGTTTTGAGTAGATTTTATTTTAATTTCTGGGTGAGCAGACACACTAGGACTGTGTGACTCCACAGCTGCTTGTGTCTCATTAATGTTAGCAGATGTCGGGAGGCATGATATGGTCTGAACTACTGACAACATGTCTCTGAAATTCCAAAAACTTGGAATTTTGCTTGGAAAAGATAAAAAATAACAAAAATATGTAGTGCTTTCATACCTTGAACAATGCAAAGAAAACAAGTTTATATTCATTTAGAAACAACAAAACTAAAGTTTTAACTCAGTTCAGAAATCAATATTTGGTGGAATAACCACAAGGTTTTCAATGGGGTTCAGTGCAGTAGGCTCTTAATTTTTCCCAGACCTGTATGTAGTTGTTAACAGTTTTAGTTGGATAAAACTATTTAATTTCTTATGTGAATGTATGTAAATAAGCAGTGACGTTTAGAAAAATGCACCAACAAATAACTTCTCTTGGGCCTTAGCCCTGCTGGGGGCTAAGCACCCCTAAAGGTCAGATCCTAGAATCGCCCCTGGTATAATCATTAAACCAGGAAATCATGCATTCTTTATAATACAAATGGTTATTTAACTTGTTAAATTTGTTGTTTTTAAGTATTTGAAATTAACTGATTAAATATAAATGCTCCAAAGTAACAAAAACATAACCTTTAAAAGAGGTGTGTTAGAAGTTAATTACCTGAAATGTGTTCAAAGAACTGAAATTATAAATGTCATTTGTTGAATCTTCATGGGTATGTTTGCCTAAATTTTGTAATTTAAAGTTAAAAGAAAATACTGTCAAATCATCTTTTTTCGTAGTTCATAATTGTCTGACAAAGTTGGAAATGTTTCATGGTGAAAACAGATTACTACTACGCTTTGCTTCATACAAGGGTCTGGAGCCTCGGCTATTGAAAAATTATTGCTTCCCTGAGGCGTGGAATCTGTTCAAGATTTAAACAAATGGATTTTGCGCCAACGTTTGGCTGTGATGTGTGCAATGTGTCAGCTAAACCGTGAAGGAAGCTATGCTATGAAGCTAACCAGAAATTCTCTGTGCTGTAAAGAACCAGCTCCCATTGTTAAGAGGGAAGTGCCAAGCCGAAAGACATCTTTGCCAATACTGAAATGTCTTGCTGCAACTTTAATTGCTCAACATCTGAAAGTGACAAACATGGACTGAATGGCTTTGTTCACTTCCTTTCTTACTGCCAAACTACAACTACAGGCAGACTACAATTCTAAAACAGCGCAGAAACGTGCATCAGGGAGTCATGTACAGAAACGTCTTTGTTCTGTTATCTTATTGGTTCAGTTGAAGTTCTACAGAGGAAATCAGGCTTAACAGGAGAAATCCCACATGGAGCACTGAAGGGTGATGAGAATCAAGTGGAAATGTGTAGGAAATCAAAGAATTTGTGGATTTAGAGCATTAATATGAATTTCCATTCTGGTAATTATGTACAGCACATACTTGTATGACATGAGTCCGTCCTCACTTGAGATCAGCTCCTCGTTGTTTCCTCTTGTTGCCTGTTGATGTCTTCCTCTCCAAATGACAAAAACACCCAAGTAGCTTTTTCAGTATTGTGTTTAATCAAAAAAAAAAATAAAGTTTTTTTGTTGCTGTACTTTACAACAAGCATATTTTATGATTTTCTTTCATCTCATGAAAAACCATTTTCAGTTGCCATTTTTTATATACTTCTGAATGTTTTGGCTTATAATACGGAAATATTATATAGTTTTTAAATATAAACGTGTCTCAAAAAACATTTCTTTTGGCTACGCCATCATGATTCTTTTTCATCCATCGACCATGACTGTTCCATATGAACTGACCCTGAATGAGTGTCTCTGTGGACAGTTTAAATTTAAAGAGCAGTGGCCTTATATAAGAGCAACAGTTCAGAAACCAGCCTTTGGTTTGAGATAATTAACTGATGTCAATGGCAGATGCTCCAGCTGCGGGGCATGTGACAAGATTAGGCCACGCTATAACTGGTGCTTGGTCACTGAATACGTAAAGAAATGCCGTGAGGCTGACACACCGCTGCCCATCAGAAACATCTCTCACTGCGTCTGGCCAAGGTCCCAGAAATGACCTCTACAAGTACATACATCCTCTTTTTCCTCCTTTAACAGCCACTTCTTACTGACCTTCCCGTCTTCTTCAATCGCATCACATTACACAGCCTTCCACAGCTGTAGTCCACAGCATCCAATAGTGCATGAGCCTGTGATGTGACGCCTGAAGCCGGGGGATGAAATGCGCCGCTCGGTTACGGACACGCACGTATGTCTTTGCTGTAATTGTGAGAGCCTTGCACCGGCTGGTTTTCCCCTCTGGCTAACCTTACCGCTCACCTTCTGCTGCATGCTGCATTATCTTGAAAGTCCAGAGCAAAAACAAAGTGATTTGTTGTTGTAGCCATCTGGGGTTCAGTTCAGGAGAGTAGCCCCAGGGAGAAGCCTGCAAACCTGTGTGATTAATGTTGTTCTGTAATCTGTTTAGGTCATGTCTGAAGGTGGAAAATTAAACAAGCAGACAATGACATGAGCTACTTTAGACCTTCAAATGTTGCTTACTGCATGCTTGCGCCTCAGAAAGCCGGGCTAAGTTCAAAGCGCATCTTACCAGTGAAAGTGCCTCCAGTGGATTGTATGGAGGGAGTTAGCATTTGAGCTCCAATTGCATATTTACATGGTTCATGGGTCCAAAACTAATACCACACTTCATGTGGCTTGTCAGTTCCACTTCTATTCTCAAAACCGTTAGAACATGTTGGAGCTTACTGCAACCAGCCCAACGTTTTCACTCTATGTAAAAGGAGGAAAATATATTTTCAGATAAGACTAAGTAACATGAAATCCCAGATGAGAATTTTACATCAGCTGCTCCCAAAGTTCAGGTTCAGACCCCACTGTGGGCTCGGAGCACAAGAGTAGGGGTCTTTTATGAAAATATAAAGGTACACCTTGCTAGATCAACCTTTTAACTGAGAACTGATTCAGTTCTTAATGGCTTAGATTCAACAAGATGTTAGATCAGAGATTCAGGTTCAAATTGATATTATAATGTCAGGCAGTTGCTTCAGATTTGTCAGCTGAACATGCATGATGCAAGTCTGCTAATCAACCACTGGACTAAGACCAGTCCTCAAGAGGTACAATTATGCAACTTAAGCAGATATTTCTTCTCAATCACCCTGAATTAAACAGTCAAATTCTCTCATCAGCAGGTCATTCAACTCTATAGAGAACTGGTACTTTTTGTGTTTTATGGTGTAAAGCACTTTGAAGCCTTCTTGCTGAAATAGGCTATACAAGTAGACTTTGATTGATTGATTGTCTCCTTATCAATCAAACAATCAATAAATCATTTGATTCAGGTGTGTTGGAGAAGGGATCTGAAGGTTGGAGGATGGTAACTATTGACTACTGGATTTGGTCACTAACGGTCTAAGACATTTCCTGCTGAGACAGAAAATCATGTTCTTATACTCCAGAGTGAAAAGAACAAGATCAAAGCTTGTTCTGGTCAGGACATTAGTGATGGGATTTTTGGCTCCTTTTCGAGATGCGGCTCTAACGGCTCTTTTTAGTGTGGAGAGCCGGCTCTTTCGGCTCCCAAACGGCTGCCCATATACCCATATATTTTTTGTTGGCAGGGGATGGGGGTACGACGATGATGACACGGGGGGGGGGGGGGCGACACTGTTATGTTTTCTTGGCGGGGGGGGGGGATATAACGTAGTACACTTTAAAAAAAAACGGACAGGACGTGAAATACGGACATGTCCCGGGAAATACGGACGTTTGGTCACCCTAATTCTGTAGAAAAAAAAAACCGGCTCCCAAATAGGATCCTGAAACGGCTCCCATTGTGGAGCCGGTTCCAATCGTTCACTTCAAAGAGCCGGCTCTTAGAGCCGGTTCGTTCGCGACCGACACATCACTACAGGACATTCCATATTTCATAAGAAACTAAACAAAGTTTCTCCAGTGCAGTACTCCTAGGAGTTTCTCACATCCAAAGGCATCCAAACATCAGGTCAGTAACTACACACACACATACTTGTCGGACACCACATGAGGATAAAGTTCTGCCCAGACGACGTGTCGATGAAAACTGCAAGAACTCCCAGACTTGGGACGCAAGAACAGAATTATATCATTTTGTTCTCGCAAGAGAGAGAAAGTACAGACCTTGAAACTCGCAGACACCCTGAGAGAAAAGAGGCCTCATAAACATCACTGCTAACCTCGCTTGACCCGCCTCTTTATGTGGAAGCAGTTGCACGGTTAGCGTGCAGCGAGGCTACAGCACAACTAAGAAATGAAGGGCATGCATGCAGAAAACCAGACACAACACGGCGCACAGACACACACCTTGTTATCTACCACATCGTGCAAAGCTCTGACAAAATCCCAGGCTTATTAACCCTCCTGTGTACACTTCCTGCCTCTCGCTGCAGGGCATTGTGGGTGTTGTATTGAAATATTGACTTGTGAGATTCCCACAGGTTCAGCCTGTACCGGCTACTTGTCAAAAGCATTAAATGTCACACACTTGAGCAGTTCACTCACACACAGACACACGCACGTGCACACACAAGGAGAACAGAGACGGGCGCCGATCCTCCAGTCAGACACACGTACGGGCACGCAGGTGCACTCATTTAGCCGGATAGCCAGACACACTCACACACAGTCACGAACGTGCCCTCATTAATGCAAATGATAAACAGTGTGACCAGCCGAAGACTCTTGGGGATCTTTGCCACAGTTCAGAATCACCAAACTGTACCCAACCTGCCGGTGGGGGTGTGTGTGTGTGTGTATGTTCACTTATGCTATTGCTGGA
Organism: Brachyrhaphis roseni; assembly: GCA_903066815.1. NCBI lineage: Eukaryota > Metazoa > Chordata > Actinopteri > Cyprinodontiformes > Poeciliidae > Brachyrhaphis > Brachyrhaphis roseni. The sequence goes on from CAEFZY010043944.1 coordinate 5,352, forward strand.
ATGTGTAAAAGCCCACGAATAAACATGAGCCTTGCCATGAGCGTTTTTCCAGAGCCTTAAGTCTTTTCCTTTTTTGGAGCAAGCAATGAACTCATACGCCCGGCCTCATCGGCTAACCGCCTATTGATTTAGTCTCCTGGAAACACAAGTGACTGACCACCCACAGCTACTCACACACACTCTCACGCTGAGCCGTGCCATGTCAACAACAGGCTGCAGCAGCAGGACCGGGCAGCAGACAGCACGCCCCTCTGAATGAAAGGCGGCTAATTAGGAAGGAAATTAAACGGCGAGATTCCGTGATGGAATCCGAATAGAGTTCAAGCAGAGAGGCACGCGGAGGAAAATGAAAATTGTAAAAAAGTTTGCGCTGGTAATCTCATCTTCCCTCCTTCGTGCTGCCTCTTCTTCGGCAGCGCGTGCTTAATTTCTGCAGAATCATTTGTAGTACTTGAGGCTAAATGAAAAGCCCTGAAAGATGGAAGGTTATTAGGGGGAAATGAGATGGAGAGATGCTTTGATGCACTGTAAATGGAGTTCAGTTGTGATGTGTGTGGCAAAGACAGACTGAGAGACATCCCCCTTCCTTCTTCTTGTTGTCAACAAACTCTCCCCTTGCACAGGCTCCTTCCCCATCAGTGCGCTCTGTGGGCGATGGAATTGTTTTCAGAGCCAGCCAAAGCCTCCCAATCTGTGTGTAAATGGGAGGAAAACAAACTGGAGGTCTGCGTGAAAATCATCTGAGGAGATGTATTCAGTGGCACGGACCCTTTGTAATGTAGCCGTTCCACAGCGCAGCGGATGCAAATGAAGCGAGGAACGAGGCTGTAGGCTGATAAAACGGAGCAAAGTTGATGGCTGTGCGAGAAACTATTTTGATGTCAGGATAGTCAATATCAGAGAAATTCAACTTGTATGTAGGACACACAAGAAAAACTAAAGAAAAGACCATTTAAGATCTATCCAACCAAGGTCTACACCTGCTTATCCTTGGAGGGTCTCGAGGGTGTTGGTGCCTCTGTCCAGCGGTCACTGGGATTAATTATTCAGTTCTGTAGAAGAATAATTAATCTATTATTCTTAATGTGAAGTAGGTATCTGGATCTATAACAGAATTAATTGCGCTTGTAGCCTGACAACTGTTATAATCCTGTAATTTATTGATCAAAAATGATTATTTAAATTTGGAGGACAAAATAACTCCGTATTTTACCAAACATATTCTAAAATATGTAAAATGCAAAGCTTCAATGAAGTACTTAGCTATTAGGTTGTCAATATATCGCAGTAAATTTTGCATGTACCCTTGATAAAAGACAAAGGGATGCAGTGCTTTGCACTAGATAAACAGGTCAGGAAAACGTTAATTAAGGAAAAAAATATAGAGGAGAGGGAGAGGGAAGTAGCTCAGTTGTGCTACTTGACTTTGACAAGCTTGCCATGTAGATGTGGTATGGAATTCTGTGTTTCAGTTCAGTCAGAAAATAAAAGGCGACTTAAACACCAACGCTGACCGATCATCAGTAGAGCAGGTGTTTAATTAGCTAATAGCAGCGGCAGCTAATCTATCACAGCAATCAATTATTAATAATAGCAAAATATAAACATCAAGCCATAAAAACATAAAAATGAAATGGACTGGATATTCTGTTTTTTTGTGTGGGGATATTATTATTACTAATATCACTATTATTATTAAGAAAAACAATAATAATAATATTAAATTATAATAACTTTATGTTATATTATTACAACTATCATTATCAATGGTAATAATAATAATTATCAATATAAATAATACTAATTATTTATGTTGTTAATAATTATTTATTACTATTGTTATTGACAATAAGTATTATGATTCATTATAAACATTTGAGTATAGTACTTAGCAATATAATAATTAATATATTACTAAGTATCAAATTAATTATATGTTATATAATTAACTCTATATTGATTAACATACTAGTATACAGTATTAATATTCATATTATTATTGCAATTATTATTACTAACAATAACTATTATTAGAAACAAGTTAAAAAAAAATTCCATCATCCATCTATTATCTAATGTGCACAAAATCATTTTGTACTGTGGGAGGAAGCCGGAGTACCCGGAGAGAACCCACTGATGCACATGGATAACATGCAAACCCCATGCATAAAGAACCCAGGCTGGGATTCAAACCCAAGACTTTATTGCTGCAAGGCAACAATGCTATCAACTATGCAGCCCTGATGTTTTATTTTTTATATTTTATTCATGAAATTTGTTGTTTATTGACACCCAAGGAGAAATAGGTTGAGAAGCTCGGTCATCTGGGAGGGACTCAGAGTAGAGCCGCTGCTCCTCCACGTGGAGAGGAGCCAAAAAAAAGCTAACCCTGTAAATCCGTGTTCAGTTCAACACAATCCACCAGATTTTGACATGCGATTCAGCAACAAGGCAGCTGAAATCAATAAGTACAGTCACTCATGCTCACTTTAAAAACAATAAATACATACATAAACAAATAAGTGTTATTTAGTGTAGTATATTAGTACCATAAGTCTGAACTTCCCTTCTTAAGCTGCTACTCCCGTGAACACCCCTCAGATAAGCTGAAGAAAAGGGATGAAAATGGACAGTTTTAATTACACTTTACCCGGATTCCATATCCATATCCCTGTATCCATGTTAGTTCTTTGGGAAGATTGGAAAAATCGTTACCTAGGACAGTGGTCTCTTCAGACCACCACTGTCTCCTAATGCCGTCTTTGCTGTCTCAGACATCTGTCATAGTAAAAATCAGGAGGAGTGTGACAGATGTAAAGCCCAGTTCACACTGCACGATTTTAGAATTGTCGGCCGATTCTCAAAATGTCAGAGAAAACACACTTGCCGATTTAAAATCGTAGGTGTAACGGGTTCGATCGTAGAGTGTGAGGTTTCACTCAACGACATTGCAATTCCAGATACAAAATCCCTTAAAATTCTGCACTACCTGAATTCAGAGTAAACAAACATGGACAAGCGGTAACTTTAGTTTGTGGACTTATTTTAACTTATTTTAACCCAAATATGATGTAACCAAAAATCAAAGCCTTGGATTAAGAACTGGAGACATCGCGAGCAAGGATTATATTTGTTGCACCACAATATGGAGATGAGAAGAAAACATTTCCTGCATATTCGTGTTTAGAAAATCAGATGCCAGTTATCCTTTTGTCCCCCAACTGACCGCGAAAGGTTAACTAACGTATTCCAACTCCTTTAATTAACCCGCATGGAGAGTTAATTGTACATTTTCTGACATCCCTCTTGAAGCTGCGCAATGTTTTTGCGGTGCTCTGCGATTGTCACAGTTTTCTGTACTTATATATTTTTTCTCTATTTGCTCCTGTATTTAGACTACAAATAGATTAACACAGCATAACATTTCCTGTATTTTTCCTCTGTTGTATTATCACTACAGAATGAAATCAAATGCGCCATGTCAACCAAAGAATGCGCTTCTTAATCAGATGTACTTTGTGCAATAATTTTATAATTTTTCTGAAGTTTAAAAAAAAAACGATCCAATAGCATGCCGCTCCAAACAAGGATAAATCTTTACTTATGGTTTTATGAGATCTAATTACCTCTAAAGCACGATTCATTCATCATAGCATTGACAGTAGCAGAAGATACTGAGTTCATTTCGCTCCAGCTTCTTTCTTATAATTTCTGTTGTGATTCTCTTTAGACGAAATGTTAAACATTTGAGTTCTTTCCACATTTCGACCAAACAATCTTCCATGCCAGAAGTCCAGTGGACTCTGGATTGCGCCATGCCAGCTGTTCTTGGTATTCCCTACCGTGCTTACGTCACAGCGCTTTCTGATTGGCTACCTGTCACATTCAACAGGCTCCTTCTCGCTCCCAGTCGGGGAAACACCACAGACACTGCGATAAACGAGTCAAGACGATCAAACATGTTGAATATCCCTGATTTTAGATCAAAACAGTCCCGACGTTCTACCTACTGGACCCGATCAGTCCTAACACGATCGGTGACGATTGTCACAAGCGACAATCTTAGAACTCAGAACGTTCAAAGATTGTCGTAAGGGCAAAATTGGGGCAAAATATTGTGTAGTGTGAACTGGGCTTAACATGCTGTCAGTCAAAATATCGGACAACAAGAATTTTTAGCGTGACGTCTGGGTTTCTTTTCTTGGGTTTGGTCTTTACACACAACTATCTTCTTTTCATATGTTTTTCTGTTAAGATAAAGTTCAGACATTGGATAAAGATCGGAGGAATCCTCCTCTGAGACAGATTTCTGTTGATGGGTCCAGTATTGTAATGTCGGTTTTGTTTCCTTTTTACCGCAAACTTCCCCATCCGGAGAAGTTTGTTTTTTGAAAAACTCATATATCTGAAAAGTCACTCTAGAGCTTGAAAAGGGGAAGTCTAAGGATTCAGAGGAATCAGAAAAATCTGAGGACTCGTAGGAATCGGATGAGTCGTTCTCAATAACAGGAGTCTCTTCAAGACTCTTGTTATTGTCTGAAAGACAAACTTCCTTCAAGCAGGACGTTTGCTTTCTAGCTGGAGGATTGAAGAGATAAGTATCGAAAATATCATACTCAGTTGCCTCCTCCTGAGAACTAAGTTGCTTCTCTGTTACAACTTCCCCAGCCGGGGAAGGAGTGAAAAGAAAAGCATTAAAATCATCGCACTCCGAGACAGTGCACTCGTCCTGAGATCCAAGGTTTTCCTCTGTTACAACTTCCCCAGCCGGGGAAGGAGTGAAAAAAAGAGCATTGAATTTGTCGTTCTCAGTGCCCTCATCCAGGGAGCTGCTTCTTTCAAAACTGATTCCTGGCAGCAGTTTGTTAAACACTTTCCTGACTCCTGTGGTTTTTAAGTATCCTGCACCAAAACTCAGTGGAAAAAACATGGTGGTTAAAACCTCGTCCATAATAAAGATCCTTGCAAAAACACTGTTAACAGTAAAAGAGCTGATTGTATAATAACTGATGTGTTGAGATGAAAGCATTTATAACCTCAGATGTTCTTATTAACCCTTTGCAACTGCGTCACTTAATCATTGGAGGCGAATGATCAACCATGACTGACGTCGGAGGTGTATATTTCAGGAGGCCAGGGATTAAAACAGGGATATTAATAGTTATATATTAAGTTTAGATTAACAATGGTATATTAAAACCATTAATTTAGGGTTTTTCATCATTCTATCAGGTTTAAAATTTAGAATCATACTTGACTTAATATCTTAAAAGTAAAATTAAATGTAACTTACAGACATTTGCTGCTGCTGTTGTTGTAAAATGTGACAAGAAATTTTTCCTGCTTGGAGAAGAGAAACAAAGAAATAACTTTGGTTTAATAATTTTACACATTAGCATAAATAAAGAATGATCCCAAAGAAATGATGCTGCCGCTCCATATTTGATGGGTTGTAAACAACACACTCCAACACATTTGTTCTGTACGGTGCAGAAATGTAAACAATAGACATAATGTCCACTATAGAGACACATAGGACAGTACTGTTTGGAGAGGCCAATCAACAGTTATGTTTTTTGTTTTTTGGGAGAAAGCTGGAGTAGCCAGAGAAAATTTACACATGATCTGGGAGAACATCCAAACTCTGTACAATAAGATCCCAAGCCAGGATTCAAACTCAGGATCTTCTCTCTGCAAGGCAACTTTTCTACAAACTAGACAGTGAGATGTATTTAGAAATGTTATAAAAAGGACATTCCTAGCAAGAAAGGAATAGGACACAACTCTGTTTACTGCCACCTAAGTGGCTAACACAACACAGGTTTGTATCCTCAGACACGCATGCTGTGAACCTTGTCAGCTTGCAATTTGATGAAAGTTTACATTTTAGACATTTATGCCTTGTGCTGCACTGTTCAATATGTTTTCTTATGGTCCGGTGCACTCAGGAAAGCCTTTCCACCGTCAGTAGGACTCCCACTGGGCAGGCGGTGTGAAACCCAAACATCTAACAGATGACCATGTCTTGTTTTTGTTTTTCCATGCCCATCAATAGACTGTGTTGTGTGACACCAGTGGCTCCTTCCTAACCGTATCGTACCATTGTCTTTTGGACCTTCAGTCGAAGGATTCGTGAGGTACGGTTCACTGTCTCTTTTTGCCAACATTTCCTCCCCTTACTCATTGTCTTCAGACCACTTTTTACTCTTTCTTTCTTTTTTTCTATTTTCTCTTCACTGTTAACCCATGTCAGAACTTAGGTCTGATGATATGAGGTTATGTAAGACTCCAGTCACTACTACATACCATGCTCTTGCTTATGGACCCTTCCTTGGGAGGAAACAGGGGTCTTGAATCATCCTCATTAGACTGCAGTCTCTCCTTGTATGGAGTAATCAGGGCTCTTTACAGATGCTGTTGAATCCTCGCTCAGCTATATAAGCAATAGGAACTCAGCATAGGGAGGTAATCATGCTGTGCCACGCTCAGACTGCTTATCTCCGCTAATCATTGATAAGTGTTTCTACACACTCCTCCTGCCTTAATTAACAAGTGTGATATTTAGATTGAATCTGTTTAAATTGGCTTGCTTGTGATCACAGCCTGTTCACAGCTACACTGGGACACAAATGGGTAAGTTTAGAATCACTTAGTGGTCCAAATATCATTGGTGCATTCGCAGACTTCTGCTGACTCAAAGCCAAAATCATCCACTTATTGTCTGTACCCCTTTATTCCTACAGGGTTGTGGGGAAGCTGAAGCGTCTCTCTCCAGAGGTGAGAGACGCTGGACAGGTCACCAGTTCATCTAAGGGCAACACAGGGACACGTGGCAAACAGTTGTACACACACACACACACACCCACACAGAGAGTTGGTTCTCGAGTCCAAGAGCCCACTTGGATCAAGAGCACCCCCATTTGCACATTCTTTGCTAAAATAAACCTTTTGAATATTTTATCTTTGTCTCCTATGAGTATCTTGCATTTGGGCCAGAAGGCTGTCTAAAACCACACCTGGGCTGGTTAGCTGTACAGCACTGGGCACCGCTAACTAAAACATTTGTTCCTCTAATCCTCAAGCACTAATAATAAACATTAGCTCTGCTAATGCTAAGTGCTACACCAACATGGTATTTAGCAGAAGCTCATGTTAAATCGCTGAAGCACTAAATTCAATCCCAACTGAAGTTAGTGCTTTAATTTAATTTAGTTTAATCAGCACAGTTGAATAAACTGTTTAACTTTATTCAACTAAAAGTTGACAAAACAGACAAGTAAATTAGTGCTTTAGAGTTTGCCTGGAAGAATTAATCGAGGGGACCTAAGCACGCTAAACATTTTTCAAAGTTAGCTAAGGCACTAAAGGAGAACATTTGTTTCACTATTAGAAGTGTGTGTAAACAGCATGATTCTGTTAATGTGGTTCTCATATTATGAGTCTTCCATTTATTTCTAGTACATTAAAACTCACCTGGGTTAACTGTCCTTTAGAATGCTAATGAAATTAATTTATTTTTTTTGCTCATTTTATCAGGTTCACTTTTGTGTATTAAAGCTCACTGCTTCCACATCAAATTAAAAGACGTCAGTTATAAATAGCACGGCATGTCTGGCTAAAAGGAATAAAAGATGTTTCCTTTCATGTTGAGGCCATCATAGCTTATTAATTAGGTGTTTAAGGCCCCACATCATTATCTCATCTCTTCCACTCTGTGACCTTTTGGATATTCTGAAAGCTCAGCTGAAAGCATGAAAAAGAGAAGAAGGTCCAAGGATGAAGAAAGAAATGGAAATTAGTGTAAAAGCAAGAAAAAGCTGTTTTCCTCAAAGTAATCAATTAAGTATGTTAATGATTCTGTCAGACAGCAGCTAACAGCAGAACAAGAGCTGGTGTATTACCTTAGGAGGGGAAAACAGAGAGACACGGAGGATATGGAGAGAAATCTGCTCCAGTATGACTGCAAGCAAAGAATGCATCTCAAAAATAGAAATATGAAAAAAAATGCATTTCAATAACTGAACCTCTTAATAATAAAAGACATTTTGAGAGAAAATTACAATCTCTATGCAATAGTTAAACCTACATTTATACAGTCTGCTGTATTTTTGATTTTATTTTGTCAAATTATTATTTTTTTTCAGATGTTATTTTTTCTAATTGATTTTTGGCGTGTAGTTTTATTTGGTTACTTCCAGGATAACATTAAGGAGTCTTTACTTTCTGGATTTGAAGCATCTGACCTTTTCCTCTAAGATTTGGTTTACATTCTGTACTTTTCATCAAGAACCTTCCTACTAGACAAAAAAATAAACTGATCAGTTATACACTGTAAAAAATAAAGAGGGGTAAATGGGTGAACTGTACTGTTGAAATGTGAAGTATCTTTCCGTTAAGACTTTTAACAGGTGTTTTTCCAGTATTTTCTGCTTCATATCAGTGCCTCTTAAAATCGGTTTTTCAGACTATGTAGAATTGTACTCTATTTTTGCTGTATTTCTTATTTTTATGAATAAACTTGTGTGAATATCTTTATTTCCTGTTGTTTGTTTTATGGGACTCCGAATGGGAAAATTGTACATTCGATAATATGCACCGTCCCATATTAATAGACAACACTTTGAATAGTTTGGTTACATTTTATATCTCCAGAAATGTTTGCAATAAATTATAATGTTGTCTTGAGACCGTTGTTAACTAATAGCACAAAAATGGTATAATAATGCTTCTGTACCGTCTCAAAGATCATTAAGGTCATTTCTGGAACATGAACCTCTGGAACTGAAAGACATTTTAAATATCCAAATGAATAAAGTTTCTGAAAACAAACTTGCCCTTGCTATTCATCAGCAGGCTCAGACACAGAAAGGTAGTAAGTAAAAACTACTAAAACTGAACAATATTTAACTAAACCATTAAAAATTAGCAAACACACTGTAAAAAAACTAACTGAATTAGACAAAAGTCACAACTAAATAAAACTATAATGAAAAAAACAAAACTATTATAACCCTGATCCACACACTAACGCAAATAAGAAGAATTTGTAAATCTCCACTTCGCTGGGAGTTTTTATTATGAATCATTTTTAGTGATATAAAGCAAAGTTTAATAGTGGGTGAAATCATATCAAAATCTATTAGGTTTCCCAGATATTCAGTTACATGTGGCCTTAGACTTAACAGGGCTTTGATGGTTTTCCATTTTGTAGAAGAAGTTTTGTAAAGTAAATGTAAGAATTACTTATTATACTGATCCCCGACAAAACAACTCAAACAATACATAATTGTGAAAATCAACCACATTAAGGGAATCACATGATAATTCTACCTACCATGATATCCACACAGTCTCCACATGTGATGTTGTCTGTTCCAAATAGTCACACTGATTCACTAACGTGATAATCAGTGATCACCTCTGGGCCTGGATATGCTGAGCATTCCCTTCCTCCCCCCAAAGCCATTTAGCTCACTGGTGGGTGAGTAGTTTATAATAATTTAATGAATTACACTGGAGAATATCCACCATAAACGATAAGGGGCTTAAAGAACGCCCTGATTTCCTTTTAATCTCAATGCCAGAGGGGGAAACCTCTGACTCTTCCTGTTAAAGCTTCATTTTGTTGATACCCCGCTCACACAGCGAACATTCCCACACAGACCAACACCTGTTGACTGTAACGGGAAGAGGCCGACCCGGCAGGGCGTAGAGCGATCCGAGTCACCGAGGCTAATGGCTACGACCATATACTCACACCGTTAATGGACCGTGCTTTGTTTCAATCAAGACAAAAAACAAAACAGAGAAGGTCAATTGCAGATCATAATCGCTTCTAATCAAACATTTAGCTTTCTGTGTAAACCCGGTTCCACTCAGCGGTTCTGCTGTGATCCGAGGATTAGCATGGCCGCTACGCTAACGTTGTTTCTCATGACTGAGCCGGCCTGGGAGGCGGGCGCTCTGAAGAGGAGAAACTCTGTCAGCAATGAGAGGGAGAAACTTTAACCCACACACACACACAGTGCAGCGCTCATTCAGGATGGAGACATGCGGAGAATTCCTGCTCAGCAAAACCGAGTCCGATCGGCCTATTGAGCTCCAACTATTGATCCTCCTTCATGCCTTTTCTCTTCCTACTCCTCCTCAGTACTGGCCTCCACCATCCTGCTGGGTCTGTGTTTTCGCAGCTTGTCTACATCTTAACCAATCTATCCTCTCTCCCGCCGCCCCAGTTGTTGCTCCATGTAATTTATTCTCCTCTCCTCTCTACTTCCTCTTGCAGCAGGAATTTCTGCTGCCAGAGCTCCTTTGACCTCCTCACAAACTGGAGATGGGAGATAGAGAAAGCCTAATCCAACCGCAGCTTAGCACCCCCGTCTGGTTAAAGAAAACAACCAGTGCGTCATGTAATGCTGGCTGACTCCAGTTCTGACTGTAAAACAGAAACCCAGTTTGATCGTTAGCGTTAGCCTGTATATGCTAAAGACCATTCAATCTGAATAGAGCTGTAGGTGAAAAAAATTGGAAGAATATGACGGATCCTAACCTGTCTGTTGGTATATTTTAAAAAATCCAGCATATTTGCCACAAAAAAGTATTTACACTCTATTTATTTATTTTTTTTTTTTCATTTTATTTGTTACAGACTAAAGACTAAAACAGATCGCTATAGAGTAAAGGTAAAACAGTTGCCAGGATCCAACTGTTTATCCACTATTATCGCTAACTTGAGCATTCTTCTATTTCCTCACAGAGAGAAAAGGCAGAGGCTGCGAGTAGCGAACACAAGCTTGATTGACATCGCTAAGACTCTCCTTCAGGTTCTATTTGGTCGTTTCTGACTGAGTGGTGTATTTCTAAAGTTTGCAGAGGAGCTCAAGTTTTTTGCACAGATTAGGTGTCTCATACTATACTGTCAGCACAGTGGCAGTTTTAACAAATATGTAAAAGAAAATACTAAAAGTTACATTTAAACACCTGTTCTTGGGTATTTTCAGCCATTTCTATAGATTCTCTCAAGTTAAGTCCAGCTAAAAAGGAGCAGTGCTGGTGGGCAGGCAGTTAAAGGTCTTTGAGTCTCACCTTTATTATCCTGGTTGGGGGCTTTGGGTTGGATGTATCCGACTAAAGCCTTTGAAAAATCTGTTTCCCTCCTCGCCTGTGTTGGCGCTGCATCAAGAACCACTGAAGAAAATGACCTCTGAAGAAGACACTTCCTCCTTCACAAAATGTAAACAAAAGCAGAGTGGTGTCAGATTTCACCGGCTGTAGGATTTCCCTTTTGTCTTGGGTAAAAGACCACGAGCCACGACTCCTTCCTAGTCGGCCATGTTTGTTTGAACTCACGTTTGGTCTCGAGAGGTTTTGCGAGATTTCTCATCTGACTGTTGTTGAGTGAAATTGGTTGGTGTGTGGTGTGTTGGTCCTGCCCTATTGTTGGACACCACACACTGTATGACCAAACCTGTTTTACCTGACATTTTTTTTATTGCTGTGTGTTTTGAAAATCAGCCAACAATTTTAAAACCCAGCAGTAGCAAGTGAATTTTGTATGGATGGTACAGCATTTAATGTAAGGACTTAGGTGATGTGAGTTCATTGAAACACAAGGTAAATACATAATATATGTAGTGAACATGGAACCCACTCCGGTGGTTTGTGGCCATAACACATGCCCTGACACTGCAGACCTAGTCAGACAACAGGCTAGACAACCGCTTACACCCCCAAAACAACAGCTGTTTCGCATCACTACACCGGAATGAAAGGGATACATTCTGGTCCAACATCTCGGATATCTGAGCCTGTATCCTGATAGGGGAAAGTACAGGAACCTTAATCAGAGTAAAGCCTCACTGACCAAGAATGACCTAAACCCAAATGGATTGCTTTGCCTATCTCCTCACGAAACCTTCTAACCGCAACCAGAAAGAAAGCTAACTCCCAGAAAGGGAGTAATTTTACCAGATAATGTTGATATACTAGAACTTTGAACTGTTATGCAGAAAAATCAAATCAATAGTTTGCTTTGGTTCAGTGTCGCGGAATAGTTCCTGCTGGAATGCAATTAGCTAACAGGTGAACGGAGACCTGAGCCTGCAGAGGAACAGGATCTGGCTGACTGCTTCAGGCACCTCTGACATTTAAAACCTTTTACCAGACATGATAAACCTTCCTATCACTCTGGAAATCAGCTGCTCCACTCAGTGTCATATGTACGCTGTCGCTCTCTGATGATAGCAGGTACACAGAGGAGCGGCGCCAGAACAACTCTAATATCCGCCTGACATCATGTGGGAGTGCAGTCTTCCCTGCAGCAGGGCTGAGGGTCACAAATACAAGAGAACATTCAAATCTATTACCAAAAACAGTTACCTTCATAAATCATTTACGCTGAGCAAAGTCAGTATTGAATCTTTCTGCTCTTCCCATGTGGGTACAATTCAATAACTTCTTTTTTTTTTTGTTGGTATTATCTATGCCTGTGATTTAATAAGATCAGAAATGCTGATAAATACTTTATGTTTGCTACTTTTTCCTCACATAACAGCCATATTGGAAATAAGACAACTGTTCAAACTGGTTTTGAACAGAAAAAATCTTACAACTGAATTTTATTTTTCAAATTTAATGGTTAATTATTCATTTGTGGTCATTTTAAGTGAAGATTTTTAAAATAAAACCTATGAGATGTGTTTTTATATTGTTTGAAAGAATTCAGTTACACCCCCAAAACAACTACTATAGATGAGTTCTGATGGTGCCGCTTTAATTGATATTAGAACAGCGTTTTAGAGTTTATCTATTGAGAAATTCTCCATTATTAAGTACCTGAATTTCTGAATGATGGCCCAGTAAGATTGTTGTTTGTGCTGTCATCAATGAGACAAATAAAAATTAGTAGCCAAAACTAAACATTTTCATTTTGAAAATGTTTTTTTGGAAGTTTTGTCTAAGAAATTCACACATTTGTAGCTTGCTTTAAACCTAAATTGAAAAGATGCTGATATGCCTCATATACTCTGTAAACTACAATGTACCTACATAAAAAAAATACATTTAAGAAATTTAAAATATAAAAGCTACAAAATTTCTGTAACTTTCTAGGTATTTGTCAATTCACCAGAAGCTGAAAAACTAGCATGTTTTTCTATTTTTCCTCAACCTTTTACTTTTTGTAGTCAGTTAGCTGACCACAGAGCTCACATCTATCAGTTTCAAGGTATGTAAGGGCTACAAATGTACATCTAGTGTGAGCAATGAACCAAAAACCTTCAGCCTTCAGAGCAGAACCAGCTGAAAGGAGCAGAAAATCTCCGTAGACATAAAGAAGGCAGCACAGTTGGGTAATTATTCAGCGTCAGAGTGTCTGCGTCTCTATAACCGACTCATTTGACACAACAGATAATCGCGCGATAAATTATTACCACAACAAAAGAAAAAAAAAAAAAAAGCACTGATGGTGCCGTTTTAATTGATCGCCGTAACATCTTAAGCGTAAGATCGTTAGCAATCACCGAAGGAGAGCCGACGTACCCCGCAGCCGTTAGCACAGCTGTGTACTGGCTGTACATGTAAAAAACCCCTAATCAATAATCCAATCAAGAGCAATCATAGCTACATTAATATTTAAGCAGGCCCGGTGATTAGAAGGGGAGCGAGGTAATTACATTTGGATTACATGGGACCACCGGAGTGGAGCGTGCCTGGCTTCCCGAGCAGACTCCTCCGCGCTCGGCTAACCGTGACGGCTCAGCTCCGCGCCGAATAACTCCACAATCATCGGCGGCATGGAGCCGTTTAGCTAACTTGGTAGCCATCAGAGGGTGTTAGCGTCTGCTGCAGACGTTCACAGCTGCCTCCCCTAGAAAACGGAACTCTTCCCCACAGTCAGCGCTCGGCTGTGGGACGATGCGGGATAAATGACGGATCACATCACACCGCTGTGATGCTCTGGTTTCAAACACCTGATGGAAACACTTTGAAAGGGTCGCAGGATTCCCCATGACCCCGCCGCTGAATGGAAAGCTGCTTAAGGCCGGTCGGGTTCATTTAGTCTCACTTGATAAAAGGTTCTGTCATTTGAAATGTATCTATTCACAGACCACTGGGCTGTGCATTAATGCAGTCACTTCAGTGAAGAAACAAAAAGAGATTGGTTGGAGTGAACGGGGTAAGAGACATCGGGGACGAATCAGCACAGAGCGCCGCGTTTACTGCAGATAGGCCGCCTGCCATGAACTCAGTAAGACATGAAGAAAAGAAAATCATCAGGATTGCAAAAGAATCCTGAACACGAGAAACTAGAAACAAAATACATATAGAATGACACTATAGCTGTGTTTCTATTAACCGTAAAATTTACGTAAATCACCCGAATAAGACGCCAACGTCTCCTCTGATTGGGTGATAGCTGATGAGCGCTAGTGCCATGACTGAATTATGAATATAATCTTATTTACATTTGTTGGTGTAAATAAGTTTATATTATTTACATGATAAGTTTTCAATGACTTATCACGTGAGCAAGCATATTCATGTCTGATTCTAATTTCAGTTCTTATTTAACAGAATCACCGCAATTGTCCACAAGTGTTTGACTTTAACAGAATATCAAGAAAGATTTGTTCACATTGTTAATGGAAGCGCAGCTCATGTGAATCAGTTGGGTTTTCTGATTCAGGAACATTCTTCCCATATCTGCTGGGATCTATTAACTTTTAACATTTTTCATACTGATCAGAGTATAAACAAGGGAGCCTTCAGGGACTGCTGTTCGTTTTGGAGGCTTGATAAAGTTCTTTTTCCTGTTTATACATTTAATCCAGCTTCGCCCACGCTCTTTAAAGATCATAAACGCTTTTAATTCAGCCTAATCAATAAAACTCACAAAGCTGAGAATTACAGGGACTTTACAAGGAAGATTTCAATAAGAAAAACAGTTAGGCGTTAAATTAAGCAGGCTGAACAAATAGTCAGATTTGGATGTAACTTGGGACATATGGAGACCAGCATTGTATCACAGCATCCAGGATGTTGTCATGGCATCTGTCAGGAAGAGTAGGAGGATATGGTACAAAGTTATTTTTTTAAAGTTATTTTTAACTCTGAAATTACTTTAATGCTCATATGGTCAGCATTTTCATACCAACTGAAGGTAACATAGTTACCTGGTTGGGAGACTCCTTTAATGGGAAATTGAAATTAGCTCAAATCTGTCAGCAGGTTGAAACTTTTAAAAAACTGCAGATTAGTGTGTCTTTCAGTTCTTCATTTTTTTTTTCCAAAGCCACCAGCAGGACAGGAATGAAGACATTTTATAAAATGTGTGACAAAATGTGCTAAAAACGACACATTTCTGAATCCTAAAAACAGATCCAGAAAACTAATAACAGTAACGTTGTGGCCCTCTGTCAGTCTGCTTCTATTTGCAAGCGAGCAACACTTTTTAGGCTGCGATTAACCCGGACAGACAGCTCAATTCCTCTCTGGAGAGCCCCCAAAAAAACTTCCAAAACACCAAACCTGCCGCTCCCAACGGAATGCGACATCCGATCCAGATCCAACTTCAAGGAGCTTGGAGGACACTCAGATGGAGTCACAAACATACAGCGGCTCCGGAGAAAAAGGCATATCTCAGAGTGAGAAGTGACGGCGCCGGGACGCCGCCGACATAATGGAGAATGAGCGAAGGGGAACAGCGATGCAAACACAGCAAAGGGGAAAGGAGAATGGATGGCAGCAGTCTGCCGCGAAATGATTAAAACCGAATGTGTGCGTGAAGCCGACTCACATTCACACACACACACCCCTACACACTTGGGCAGAGCATACGGTGAAGCAGAAAAGTCAGAAAAGCGCACGTATATATCCGGGAAAGGCCCTGAAACGCCTGTTATAAATCACCTGAACGCAACAGCCCTTATGCTTCAAAGTCATCTCTGAATCGCTTATCCACACGTTGAGCCACGGTACGGGAATACCAATTTATGCTCCTCTATCATATCACACGGAGTGGAGGGGAGGGTGCAGGAGACAGGGGGGATGAGGGGAATGGAGGAGGGAAAGTGTGTTTCTTACAACACACCTATTTATACATCTAAATCTCATCCAAGGAGGGGGAAAAAGACAACACCTCTGCAGAGGTATTGACGGCCTCTCTGTTTGTGAATATACGAATGCAAGCACTCACTTAACAACTCACACACACGCACACGCATGCATACACAAGAGTCCCAGGGCTGGAAGATAAGAGAGGAGAGTGTTCTGTGGGGGGAAAAGCTTCCTCATTGGTGTGCATGGGTGCACATGTTCCAACCTTCCCTTATATCCCCTTTGTATGGGTGCGTTTGTGTGTGTGTGCGTGTGCATGAGCTCCCTTTCCTTCAGTGGCACTAAAAAGACACAGAGGACCTATTGTGCCTAAGGAAGGAAAATCACTCCATTCTGAGAAAGAGGGAGGAATGAACAGCTCTTCAGACTTCTCTCTCCCTCTCTCCATTCACACAGCAGCTGAAACGGCGAAGCTTGTTAAGCAAGAAGGCCGCATGACAGCGTTCGCAGCTTTGCTTACCGCAGCAGCGTGTCTCTCCACGCCAACCCGCGGATGAAAGCGGCTCGATTCAGCTTCTGGGAAGCAGAGGGAGAGAAACAACGAATCGGACGAGCCCCCAGAGGAACAGCGGAAAGAGGGCAAAACAACGAGGGAGCGAACATGGGGTGGAGGTATCAAGATGTGAAGTAAATGAGCTGTTTCATGCAGCTGGAACAGAAAAGCAGCATTAAAGCAGTATTTTTAGTTTTCTGTGGGTTTTTTTCCAGGTGTTTGGAGCCTCAGAGCTCACACAATGCAATTTATCTGCAAACAACATTATCCCAAAACTCTGCGGTTCCTGGCCGGTAATCGCAGGTTATTGAAACAATCTGTCACATAGGGATTGTGATTCTGTTGGGGATAGGCTGATAGAAGTGTCCCTGGTTCCCGGCCTGATGGATGAAAACGAGCGCGGCTCTGCGACCAGGTCAGGGGAGGAGCCAAAACTTGGAGAAAGGACGCTCACTGTTTGACTGATGGAAGCCATGCTAATGGGAATGTGGGAACGTTACAGAGGAATGAACATCTAACGATGTATTAATGCACAGAAAGCAGTCTGCTGCAGATTCTGGTCACGCTGATGTTTCTGGTCCGATGTTCCAGCGTGTCATTATGATTTTATATATCTTGAAGAAAACGTCCAAATTCAGCTGTTTGGAAATATTTCTGTGTTAAAAAGAGAAATAGTGCTGTCATGGAAACTATTACTCTTTAAAAGTGCAGTTGGTTAGCAGGGAGTCGAAAGTTGGTTCAGACTGAATGTAAATTGTAGCTTAGAAAACAGAGCGACTAATTAACCAGCTAATCAAGTTTTGATTCTTATTAATTTACTAAATATAGAGGGTCACACATCCTTAAAGTATGAAATGTCTGGATCTAAAATGGAGGCCTTAAAACATCTTTAGTCATTAAAAAATAATAAGCTTGCCTTAAATACATTAATCACAGGTCTTAAATTATGGCAGGACTACTCAATCTCATATTTGTTGTAGTTTTCTTGTTTTTCTTGTCTTTATTGTTTTGGAAAATTTTGAGTTTTGCACAACACCGGAAACTAGCTCCTAGCTAGCTAGTTAGCAAGGATAAAAGTAGTTAGCCTTTTTTTAACCTTAATCATGGGTAAGTGCAAGTTTATCAGCAGTTGGCTCACATTTTAGCCATTGGCTCACTTTTGTTACCAGCCCATATGATTTATTGACTTCTGATTTTCTTTTGTATTTTTTGTCATGATTCAAATTCCATCGGTAATGGCCTTAAAAACACTTATATTTAATTTGGTGAAACCTGAGAAAACTCTGTATGTAAAAACATTCCTAAATTACATGCAAAAATATTTTGACAATATGTATACATAAAAAAAAGAAACAATTTAAACTTCTTGGAAATCCACAAAGATGGACATTCACCTTGCATCTTGTCATAATTTAGGTTAAACTGTCTGCCTAAGATAGCGTTATTATAACTGTATCAATTATATTATTTGATCAATGATCAGAATATTTGTTGCTTTTGTTTTTAAATTATAATCAATCAGGTCTTTTTATGGATTTGAACTAAATTTTGGTGCATTTTCATTAACATCTATCATTATCTTTATATATACAAAAGCTTGGAGCTTCATAAAAGAAGCACAATATTCGGTTTTGTTTTGGGCCCACAATGTTTTAAGGTTAAGGTTAGCCTTCAAGAAGCAATAAGATACTAGCTGTGCGTAACCTCTCAGCAGAACCCCACTCTGAAACAATGTGAACTAGCCCTTTAAGAGCCTCCATTTCACAGCATGGCAGAGATGGTCTGTGAAAATAACCAAATAAATGAAAAGTGATGATAAAATAGAAAACCTCCAGGTGCTTTCATAATGAACATTGAAAAAAAAATACATTTGAAGCACACACACGCACCCCCCCCCCCCCCACACACACACACACAAATCAACAACTTTCTTAAAAGGCACCATTTTGCTTTGAAAGACGTGTGATGGAGCCAATATGGCTCCACAAAACACTCATTTCTGATCCCACATCCTGACCTCTGCAGCACATTTTTAGTTCAAGGACCACTTTCTAGCCTTTCAGCAATCTAAAATGCATTTACTCTCCCAGGATTTTATTTTTTTGATTTTTTTTTGCCAGTCACCAGGGAGCTGTGAAATGTGTTTGAAAGTTGAAGAAAAAGCAAGCAAAATTTCAAACTGCTGAAATTGCCCTTCAGAGCAAACAAATCAAGCCATGATTAGGAGGAGAGAAAAAAAAAAAGGCTGAAAGCTGCAAACGGAACCAGCTTGGCTGCAATAAGCACGACTCTCCTGAAGCCCCCGGGCTCAGGCTCCACTATTATCCCCGAAAAGATCTCCAGCAAAAATGTTTAAGAAGCAGAGAAGAAGGAGAAAGAGAGAGAGAAAATGAGAGAGAGAGGAGAGGGGGAGAAAATAATCAAAGAAAAGCCCAACAGTTTGATGGTTCCATGGGGAGGAAAGTGAAACCTCCCGCCACATCACATTGCAAGGTGCTGCCGGCGCCGATTCAGCACCATGGACAGCAACACAATGAGCGGATAAAGAGAGAATAGAAAGAACATGTGAAACCGGAGGAAGGAGGAGGAATAAGAGAGGTGGAGAGTCAGAGAGGAATTTGGCTGCTGTTGGGTCCATTCACAGGGAAAACAACAAGCCAATGTCAGCCGGAGCTGAAGGACAGAAAACCGAGCCATCCTCATAAACCTTAATGTGTCAACTGTCCTCACTGCAGCGTCAAGGCGGCTCCCTGAAACTCTGTTTTCTGATCCGCGTCTCCTTCCGGTGGGTAGGAGACGCGGCGGCCGTTTCTCTGACGGCCGCCGCTGCAGACCTCACAGACTCGGCCTATCCACCAGAGTGCAGAGAGCTAATGTTTACCGCTCCGCTAATGACACTTCCTCAGCACTAAAGCTTAGAAAGAAAACACATTCCTCCACGTTCACGCTGCTCCTGGGGCCAATCGGCCGCAGTTCTGGCAGCACAGCCACTTGAGTTAAACAAAGCGCTGACATTGGTCGAGTGTAGGCTGAGGGAGGAAGGGGGGCAGATTGTAGAAGAGAGGTAAGGACCAGGAAACATTCAGCGTTAGGATCGCTACAGATGTTGAGTAATAGCAAGGCTTTAAATAGCTGCAGGCTCAAACGTTTTGCATCACCTTTTGCATTTTAAAGCCTTTTTAAAAAGATGCCAAACAAAATAACAAGTGGCCAGATTTTCCTTTCATTTAAGACACACTGAGGTTTCTTTTTACACTTGATAGTGTGACAGACTCGGTTCACTTTAGGACCAAAATTGCCCTTTGAAAAAGCCATTTATCCTCCTTACCCCCCGTGGGGGTGCTGCACCAAAAATACTGAAAGAAATGACAGAAAAACCTCTGAAGAAGACACAGAGCGCAACTTCCTTCTTCATGAAATGTAAACAAAGCTGAAGTGGCATCAGATTTTAGTGGTTGGATTTGACTTTCATCTTTGGTAAAAGATCATGAGCCATTTCTATCGCTAGCGTCGCTCGTTTGTTTTACCCAGAATTCCCTGCTCTATAGTCCACTCCCTGTTTCTTTAGTGTGCTTGCATCCTCATATGCATCGGAACCGCACCAGAGTTCACTTCAACCAAACCCAGACCGAGGTTTGTAGGTGGATCAGATTACTCCTTCACACCTTCACAAACGAACCGGACTTTCTCAGCAAACGGACTGAAGTTCTTCTAAACTGGACCAGACAGGGCCGGTGTGAACGCATCCTAACATAGCCAGAAATGTGACGGATATTGCACAGAAAGAGCCTGGAAAAATCTCTTTCACCATCTGTTCAGCTGGACAAGAACAGCTGGAAGCTGTACTTGTTGCAAATATCAGGTTTTTAACAGTTGTGATTAAAGAAAAAAACAAAAAGGCTTTCCTTCACACTCTTCCTGCAGTCGTCACTGTTTGTCAGGCAGCTACAACACTTTCTATTCAACCTCAGGAAAATCTGAAAATAAGTGGAAACTAAAAAGCAAAAGCAAATGAGGTGGATTAGCAGAGCTAGCCAACAACTGATGGTGTGATCCAGGAAATGTTACTGTGGAATATCATCTCTGAGCGTTTAGCATGTCATCAGATTGTCAAACAGTAACAATGTCTACAGTAAAACCAAAGATCCTTCCCGCCCACGACGACTCTGAAGATATTAGATATGACAACAATCAGTTTCCCTTTGGGATAAATAAAGCACGACATCCTGCTCAACACTCAAAGCTACTGAAAAACCAGCATGTTTCTTTCACACTTTAACATTATTATAACTGATGTAAACGTCAGGTTGTTTTCATTTTTTGTGCACTGATAAGATTATTAGCTGCCTCTCTGTTTGAAATATTCTCATATTCCTCATAATCCTTATGAATACCATAAAAGATGTGAGGTTATCACAGCAGCCTATGCCTGGTCCTTTGATGAAAGGAGGAAAAAGCGTCAATTAGAAGACGACCACATCGCCTTTCATTAGAGATGAAAGGAGCAAGAGCAATAACACACACACACACACACAGAGTGCAACATCCACAACC
Source organism: Brachyrhaphis roseni (assembly GCA_903066815.1). Classification (NCBI taxonomy): domain Eukaryota; kingdom Metazoa; phylum Chordata; class Actinopteri; order Cyprinodontiformes; family Poeciliidae; genus Brachyrhaphis; species Brachyrhaphis roseni. The sequence goes on from CAEFZY010043944.1 coordinate 26,515, forward strand.
AACCGTGCACATTCAGAAAAAAAAAAAATAGACCTGGAAGCTCGGGGTCTTGACAAAGTGCTTCAGTGAAAATTTAATGGCGCAATCTTGCCGCACTGTATTGCTCCTCTACAGCATACAATGTTCTCTGTCAGCGGTACATTTCCAAAGACACTTCATAACCAAAGCAAAAATAACCCCCCCTCCCTCCACCGTCCCCACTCAGCAAGAACCAATCAGATCTCCTCTCACACCCGCCTCAGTTCCTTAGGAAGTCTTTTTTTTTCCCCTCTCTCTTTCATTTTTGTTTTAAACGGACAAATAAATCTGCTATTATACATAAAGGTTTGATTCATTGAAATACACCACTTTCAAAAAAAAACCAAAAACGAAAGAGAAACATTTTCATTTTGCAGAGAGCATTGTTGATAAAATCGATGAGTGCAAAGGCACTTTCTGGATAATAGTAAGATTTGCCGCTTGTTGGGTTTTCGAGAAAGCTTTTTCCTCTGAACGCTCACCATTCGTCTGCGTAGGCTACATATGTACAGGAATGTCAATCTGTAGCGTCCCTCCTGCAAACGTTAAGAACTTGGCTTTGCCCTCAATCTCTATCTCTCTATCTCTCTAGCAAATCACTAAAACCAAAAGGCTGTAATTGTACACAGTTCTGTCCTTTCCATACCTGCCGTTATCCAAGTCTTTTGGAATATTTCTCTCTTTTTTTAAGAAATAAAATGAAATAATTTATACCTTTTCGGAAGGAAAAATAGAACTGCATAATAATATACTTCTTATATTCCTTTTATACATTTTGAAAAGAAAAAAAAAGGAGAAGAAAAGCAAAAGAGAAAAGAGACGACGAAGAACGCCAGTTCACCTCCCGTCCTTCACGTTGGGATTGAACACCAATAGATAAGGTAGATATATAGAGAGGGCTATTAATGACAGTAACCGTGTGATTCTGATGAGTGCTGGAGGAGAACGCCGTCGCTATCTTACAGTTGGCTCATGGCGGTCTGTTTCTCCAGAACCTCCAGGTAGTCCGGTTCCATTTTTAGCTTCCCGGGGAGCAGCAGCGAAGGGTGCTCATTGTTTTTGGATGTGTGCTCCGGCCCGAAGTATTTCCTCGGAGTGCCGTACAGCACGGCTTTGTTCAACCTGTCCGGGTTGGTCAGGTGGCGCCGGGCTGCCGCCTCCTCATAGGGTGGCACGATGCAGGGTCTTTTAGGCAGCGTGCAAAAGTTGTAGGTGAAGGGAGGGGCGCCTGCTGCCGTGGGGAGCTCCTTGTTGGGCCTCTCCCCGATGTTCTGGTAGAGCATCTCTGGAGGCTCCGGGCTGCTCAGACCACATGTTGGTGACTTATCCATAAAATCCACCGTGCTAATGGTGTAAGTCCCTGGGCTGCGGGTTAAGATGTCATCCTTCTTTGCGTCCAGCTGCCCGAAGCTGAGCTCCTTCAGGTTTCGATAGTAAGCCACGTGCTCGCCGTCCTTCTGCATGTAAATGGGGTTTTGGCACATGGAGCCCACAGCCGGGGGGATGTAGTTGTAAACATGGCTCTCGGAGCTCTTGTCGTGTGTCGGCTCCGGGGTGTAGGAGCCGTACTGCACTTGGAAAGAGTTAAGGTCTAGATTGTTGGCGCCCGTGGGGACGTGCTCCACCCCTTTGCGTCGCTTCAGGACAAAAACAAAAAGGCCTGCCCCGAAGCAGACTGACAAGATGAAGACCACGAGGAGGCCTAGGATCAGGACCGAGAGGGGCACCTCGGGGTGCAGCTCCGGTGTCTGGAGGTGGGACTCCGTTGGGCTCGCCGAGCTGAACGAAAGGAAAGGGGAGGGGGAAGGAGAGGTGGTGGCTTCGGTGCTGGGACTAATCAGCGTCGGGGCTTTTGTAGGAGGGGGCAGCTGCGGCGGAGAGGGCTCGCTGGGCTCGGGGCAGATAGCCTCGTTGCGGAGCGAACGAAGCAGCCGACCGGCATGCTTTGAGGGCGAATCGCAGGTGATTTCGTTGACCACCACGCTGGTACTGGACAGCTCCATCCAGTTCTTCAACGCCACAATGTTGCAGGTGCAGTCCCAGGGGTTCTCCTGCAGATCAATCTGGATGAACGCCGATAGCTGGTCCAGAACACCTTGAACCGGGAGGTAGGAGAAATGATTGTTCCTCAGGTTGAGTCGGGTCAGCATGGTTCCCCCAAAAACATTGTCAGGGAGCGATCTCAGCAGATTGTTGTTGAGGAAAAGCAGCTGGAGGTTGTGCAGAGAGTTGAATGTCTGTGGTAGAATCTCTTTTATAATGTTGTATTCCAGATACAGGTACTGCAGAGACTGCAGACCAGCAAACAGGGACTGAGAGAGCGACTCAATGTAATTTCCATTAAGGTAGAGGCGCCTGAGGTTCGTCAGGTTCTCGAACGCACCTTCCTGAATCACTGCAATCCTGTTATTCCCCAGATGGAGCAGCTCCAGGGAGCTGTACTCCGTCAGATCTGTTCTGTAGATCATCTGCAAGTAATTCCCTGTGAGGTGGAGCTTCCTGGGGTAGGTGGGTTTGGGGTTCAGTTCACTGATGTTCTGCAGCTTCCTTTCTTGACAGTTGATGTTCAGGCCACTGTCAGGGTTTTGCGACGTGCAAACACACACACTGGGACACAGCATGGGGACAGGAGAGCGAGTCTGGTACACCATTATGGGTCCAAAGACATGTTTGTCTTTGGAGAGGCGAGGAGTGGGCCTGTAGCGCATCTTTGGGGGCCGGGAGGCTTTCGGGGAGCGAGTGGGGGTGACAACGCCTGCGTGGTAGGTCGGGTGTGGGGCCCCTTGGAAATGAGAGTCCGAGGCGGACTGAGCCCGTTCCCCAGCATTCCTGCGTGGACACAAGTCCTGCTTTATGAGCTGAGTGATGTCCTTCCCGTGCAGCCGGAACGGCGTCTCGCACACGATGTCCCCCACGAAGACGGAGATGGTGTCCAGCCAGGACTTGAGGGGGATGAGGTCACAGGTGCAGTTCCATGGGTTCTCCTCCAGCTGGATCTCCATGATGCCACCGATGTGCTCCAGCACGCCGGCAAACGGCAGCATCTTCAGCCGATTGCCACGTAAATCCAGATGGGTGAGCAGCACAAAACGGAAGATGTTGGGAGGCAGAGCCAACAGCAGGTTGTCGTTGAGGATCAACACTTTGAGCTTGTTCAGCTTGCTGAAAGCGCCAGGCTCTATAGTGCTGATGTAATTATAGTCTGCCTGTAAATATTCCAAACTCTCCAGTCCTGCGAACGTGTCCTCTTTAATCACCTCCAGGTTGTTGTTGTTCAGGTGGAGCCGCTTGAGGAAGCGGAGACCGTTGAAAGCCCCCGTTTGAATCTCCTGTAAGCCATTATTTCCCAGATGTAGAGAGGTGACATTGCCATAACTGACAAACTCATTGGCACTGAGCCTCGACAGGAAGTTTGCATTCAGAAAGAGCTGCGAGACTTTATTCGGGGGCGCCTGCAACTGGCTGACCGTGGTAAATCCCTTATTCTCACAGTTGATGTTCAGAACGTTCTCCCGCTCCTCGCAGTCACAGCGCGTCTTGCAGATGTCTTTGAGGGCTGAAGTTTTGCGGCTTTGTGTTTCGGACGGTGTCAGGCTGGTGACGGTGAGGACGCTCAGGAACAGGACGCCGCTCAGCATGTTTACAGCCAAAAATATGGATCCAGTGTTGAACTTCGCAGCCTGAGCATCGGGCGCAAAAACAGGGAGAGGGAGCGGATTCCCACAAGGCGGGAGAGGGGAGGAAAAAGGAGGCAGGAGCGCTCATACACACACAGACACGCACACACGTTCACGCACACGGGAAAAAAGGCGCACCGGAGATATTTGGTGTCAAAGCAGGGACCATGACGCACTGGGATGGCGCAAACCTTCAGTTAGAACTCCAAATAAAATAGTGCATGTAGGAGAGAGGGGGGATACAAAAAAAGAAAAGGGGGAATCAGTCCTGGGGGGTGAAAAGAAGGAAAAGGCGAAAATGAAGAGAATCCTTCATAGCTGGTGGAGCTGGCACATTTTCAGCAGCTCACTGCAGCCGTCCTTCCTCCGTGTCATTCTGGGAGAGCCTCCCACTCTGCCGCTCCACCAACACAACCCCGGTGTCTCATTTCAGTCCAGACATAAACAAATGAAGAAGAAGAGAAAAAAAAAAAACAATCACTTTTTTTTTTTTTTTAAATAGATTCCAATGGATTGCCCCAAAAGCGCGCGAGCTACGCGGCTGATTCTGCTTCTCCCAGAGCTCCGGAGTCAAGTGAAGAAAAAGTCACAGAGAGAGGAGAGGAAAAAACACCGGAGACACCGCGAGGAAGCAGAGAAACTACAGCGTGTGCCCCCCCTCTCTCGCCAGTCCTTTCTCCTCCTCCGCTCCGTTCACTGAGAGGAGCACCGAGCGTCTGCTGCTGCTGCTGCTGCCGCGGCGCGAGAGTCCGAGTGTGTGCGCGCGCGTGAAAAGGAGCGAGCGAGCGCGAGAGAGAGAGAAACAGAGAGAGAGAGAGAGGAGCTCAGGGGCCCCTTACGTCACCGACACTGTCAACAGGAACACGCACGCGCCGACACACGTGTACATAGACTCTCTGGGGAGAAATTTCACCCTGAGAAACGGCGCGCGGACGGCTGGGACCCTGTTCTGCCGGACTTCCTAAGTTTCCGGAAATACTTTTTTATTTCTTTTTTTATTTTGAATGGGGAGAAAAAAAAGATTGAAAATGAAACTTTTAAAGTTTCAACAGTAGGATAAAGAGTTAAACATCTTCCATCTGCCGCTCAGACACACACAGCTTTTATTATCGTTATTATTTTTCCATATGACACCACTAGGCGGCAGAAAAGGTTCGACGTGTCTCATATTTTGTCTCCCTGCCTCTGTTTCTCCTGTTTTTTGTTTTGTTTTGTTTCCAGTCGTTATCTCTCCCTCCCTCTCACATTCGCAGCCCCTCGTTGTGTCAGCTTATTGACATGCCATTATCATCAGAAGAATGAGAGTCATACATCAAGCTGGGAAAAGAGCACTTCTGTCCTGCTCAAGGCCTCCGCCAGAGGCGAGCAGATCCAATGCGGCTCTAATTAAACGAGAAGAAAGGCAGATTGTTTGTGATACATGCTCCTTTGTTTCTGCACACGTACCCAGCAAGCGTCTCATAAGAAGCAGTCAGACGGAACGGAATATTATAATTCCTATAATAAACTATTATGACTTTTTTTTAAGCCTCTACACCTTTGTCAGTTTTTGTTCATCTTATAAACCATTCAGGATTTTTTTCTCTTTGCTGAATGAATGAAATGTTTGATATGATGTTCTGCTGCCGTGGGTTATTGGTATCTCAAATGTGATACACATCCTTAGCATTTTTTACTTTTCTGTACTGACCTTCAATCTACTGTCAAAAAAAAATAATTTATGCGACAGCCACACATTTAAGGGTTAGGTTTATTAGGATTGCATGTCACAGATTAACACAATCTAATGCATAATTGTGGAGAGGAAGCAACATTTTCAAAATGTCTGCTCGAAAAGATGCAATTGTATTGAGTATCGTTTCCTCTGATGCCTTGAAATACAGTCAAATAACTAGTCTCAGCAGACACAAAGGCTACAACACTCAGGCGTACTGTACTTACTCTATGAAATGTCATCGTTTAGTGTTATAGTTCTCGAGACAAAATTCATTTGTTTCCCACAACATGAATGAATACCAGAAAGTTTGGCATCTGAGCTAGCTGGGCTCCTAACCCTGATTAAATGAATGTAAATGACTGCATTGAAATTGGACCTCTGTCTCTTTAAAGAATCCTGCTCTTTCTGAAACTCCGCCTTCAGGAAGTCATCACAACTATTAACTGTCTATCAACCATTTATCAACATTTTACCAGGTTTGCCCTGACAAGTAGCTCCTATAATGAGCTTAATAGAGGTACAGTTCCAGTAGGTGTTTGCTGATTGCTGCTGGCTAGTCTGAAGGAGCTGAGTGGGGGAGTTGCTCGTGAGGCAAAGACTTGGAAACTGCAGCTCAGAGGAGGAGCTTTGTCCTCGAAGGCGGAGCTAGGTCCCACCCAGGAGTTTTATATAACTGAATGGTTGCCATGGAGATTAAAATATTTCTCAAACATGCTTGAAAGAATCAAAGCAAATCTCCTGGTATGTTTCTGATGAGGGAATAACATTATAACAGACCTCAAAACTTTGATTTTACAAAATTCTGTCCCTTTAAAGATGTCACAGTAAACTTCTTAAGATTTCCACAGTAAAGGCTTTACTGATGTGTCACTGTGTTTGTGGACTTGTAAAATGTGTGTGAGAGGGAAATGAGCCCTCTAAAAGATTTAAAAGACTTTTAGACTTTTAAATCTAAAAGTCTGTTTAAAGCAAGACATTAAAGACATATCCCTCATTTTTCCACGGCTACATTTCAGAAGTCCTAGTCCTTTTCCATCTGCTGCTCCTCCAAACTAAGTGAACAGTACAGTGAGCCTGTCCTCAGCTGACCTTGGGGTCGCAGCTCTGGTTCTACCGCTGCAGGATGGGACGCAACACACGGCGTGACTGATCCGTGATTTACACCGTGCAACTCAGCTCAACCTTTAGAAGGCAGAAGTCAGTGTAAGCAGGAGTGTTACGGAAGCGTTCCCAATCCCTGAATGAGAACTCTAAGCAGGCTTTAACAGCAGGGTAGACGTTAGAGGGCAAAGGTCAGGAGGAATTTTTTTTTTTTCCCTGTTTTTCCTGACAGCAGCAGCCAGCCAGATTCTGAGTCTGCTAAAACTCTGCAGCATCTTTCTAGCGGACGGGCTACAGGAGCGCTGTCATAACGACGCCCACCCGCTCTCACATTGTCATCCTAATGACGTTAGAGGGGATAATGATGATGGAGAGAGCTGCGTGTGGTGATGACAGTGACACCCGGCTCCTCTGTTTATTGTTTTATTGAGAGCGATGGGCGCCCCTGGATTTCAGCGGGTGATCGATGGGCCGGCGGCGCCGTCCGGGGGGGAGAAGCCTGCAGGTTTCCCACGCCAGAGACCGGCCGGGTATTTACTGCCAGAGCATCTGTCACGTAGGCCGCGGCCCCCGCCGAGAGGACCGCCGCGGCCCGCGCCCGCAGGCGCCGAGGGAGTGGAGGTAAAGGCCAGAACAGGAGGGCGATCAGAACTTTTCAAACGGAAGAAGTTTCTGGATGTCGCTCGAACGCAAAATGCAGTAAATAACTTTTTGAAATATTCATGGATCCCCTGTTTCATTCATTTTTAATCACCTGGAACACAAGGCATGTTTCACAGGATTTTTGTAAAGTTCAAAAGCACTTCCAGAGGAGGCGAGCTGCAGCATCCATGTGAAATATTTACAATTCATTTCAGTTTAGTTCAAAAATTCTGCATTCATCACAAAAGAATAAATCACATATTGATAGATCAATACCTACATAGATTGTAATTTCCAGTTACCAACTATATGTATCAGAACTGGTAAAATTGCTAAATAGCCATTTCACAATTAACAGTAGATCAATTAATTGCTTGATGAATTAATACAAGTTCAATCATCTCCATTTTCATGATTTATCTTTTTTTCTTTTCTCTCTTTCTACCGCCAGCTGGATGATAAAAGTCTTCAGTCTGGTGCTCTGGTCTCAACTAGCTCTTATTTTGAAGGACAGTTTTGTTTACAGAAACTTCATAATTCATTTTATTTGTTGTTTTTCTTGTTTCGTTTATTTATTTTGGAGATTTAAAATTAATTTAAAGAGATTTAAAAGATCCAGTGTGAAATGTTTGTTAGAATTTAGGGTTTGTTGATCTTTCAGAATGTGTTCCTGCGTTATTATGCCATTATCATTAAATGGTCTCAAAGCAAACACAACATCAATTATCCCAATATGTTAGGTATATTAAGCTCAAATTGGGCATATTTTACAAATCTATACCTCCTTTGAATTGTTACTGGGTTTTTTTTCTAAGGTGAAAATCCATTGTGAAAATCAGTATGGCAACCAGCCATGTTGATGCAAATGAGCCACATAGTCCATGTCATTATTATACAGTATGTTGGGATTTTTGAAGATGATTAATTGGTAGTTATATTGTACTATAAACTCAAAGTTAAACTGGCCTTTTGTGTCCATATTCTTGTGTTAGTCTTCTACCTTCTTACTTATCAGCTTTACAGAGAATAAAAGATTTACTTCAGTGAGATCAGATTCAGACCAGAGGCAAACCAAAGTAATTATTTTGGACACGGACCAAGACCACTGCAGAAAGTGGGTCTCAGTCTGATTTCTTGGTTCACACTAGGGTTTGATTGAGTGTATTCAGACCAGCAGAAAAGATCCAGACTAGCAGGAAAAACAAACTCTGGTCTGGTTAAAGTGGACCAAATGTGTCAGGTGTGAATGGGCCCTTACAAATTCTCAAACTGCTAAGAGAGAATAATTGCCTTACATTCCCAATTCCGACCTTTAAAAAAATAGCTTAAGACGTCAATTAATTCACAAACAAAATAGATGACACTGCATGGCAAAAAAATGTATTTTTGTGCATCTCACAAGCACTTAAAATAAAAAATTAGACATGACTGTTGTATTTTGCTTCCAATTAATTAGTCAGAGGCTTTTGGAGAATTGTCATCTTCGTAAAATAATGCCCTATGTATCTTTAAGTTTTTTTTGGGCCATAAGAAAAAAATAAATACTCCGGCCGTTAATTAGGAAGGTGACAGTATTTTAACTTTTTTTTCCCCTTTCAAAGGGATCTTAGAAAACCTGATCATCCCAAAGCTACAAGAAACCTTGACTCATCAGAAGCAAAATATAAACAAAGGATGTCTGATGAAATAATAATAAACAAAAAAACAATTCCCCACAGTACAGTAAACCAGTATGGATCATTTTCATTTATCTTTTAAAGTGTCCCTGCTGAAAAAGAACGTCTCCTTACCCTGAATTTTATAGTCCTCTTAGTGTACTAAGCAATAATTACTCATCTCATTGCCGACTGATTGAAAATGTTTCTGAAAGCTCATGAGGACGACGAACAGAAAACGTGTTCCCAGAAGAAGAGCTACTGGAAGGGAAAAGATGCCAGTTTCATTTAGGTTTGAAGATTCTTGTCTCTATAGCACGGTAAAACATACATTGGGTGTGTAATATTATAACCAGCCTGTTTAAAACACTATGAAAATACAAGACATGGTTTAGTAGAGATAAAATAAGATCTTTAGCATCCCTGTCACGCTGACTCAGTCAATAGAAGTGCATTGTTGGGTCCTTAATATAATATAGCACATGAAGATGTATACAAAATAATATTGTATTTTGCTTTGTTCTCCGGTAAAATGCACTGGAACACCCAGTTTTAAAGGTCAATGTGAGGCTTTTTTGCAGAAACATTTAGATCTCTTCATATTCGTCTTCGGTCTGCCATCTTGAACTTTAAGGAGCAGAGTGCACACAGCAACAAGTCAGAGAGCTGTATTTACTGCAAAGTCATGGTGCAATAGATCTACAATCTCGTAGTGAAAGGTCACTGATTTTCAGTTTGTAGGTATAATTTTAGATAAACAGTGTTCACTGATCTAAGTATTGGGGCAAACACGTTTATTTTGCTCTAAAACATTCTATGTTTGAGTCCCAGCTGAGGTCCTGCTGTGTGGAGTTTGATTCTTCTGCCCGTTCATGCCTTGGTTCTTTTCAGGTACCGTAGGTTATGTAATCTCTCTAAATTTCCCTTAAGTATGGCGCTATTTCAAGAGACTACTGCGCACCCAGCGATAGTTACTTCCTTGCCACAAGAGACTGTATCCATTCTGAAACTAACTACTGATCTGATTAATTACACACTGGCAGTGTTAACTGAGCAACCTGCGCTGGCAAATGAGAAAGAGACTACTCACTTGCATTAGCTTTGGGAGGCTAGTCACTAGCATGCCTTTATGGTCTGCTGTCCATTAGCTCAGACAGGCTAGCACCAGACTTGGATATGTTGGCATTAGTCTTGGATAGGCTGGCTACTAGCATGCCTGCTGTTCTGCTGTTCATTAGCATGGCTAGTCTAGCGGCAGCCTTCAATAAACAGGAATTAGCATCGGCGAGGCTAGCAACTAGCCTGGGGTGGTCACCCACGACTCATACTCTCTTCTTTAAAAAAAACGTTTAGAAAAAAAAAGTTTGGATATAACAGATAAATTAAGGTGTTATTTTAACAGTTTACTATACCAAAATGACACCAGACATAAACATAATGTTTTAGAAGGAGAAGAAGTCGGCATATGGCTGATTCCAGCTTTTTTTTTTAAATTAATACAGTAATATTAGCATCACATATCAAAAGAACATGTCAGTGACTCTAATATGATACAGATATTAAAGGCCAACCATTTTTCTCTATGAAGTTTCCCTTAAAGAATAAAGTACAAAAAGAGTCCAGCCTAGTTATGCTAATTACTAGCCTACCCAAGGATAACACCATCACATCAATGCTAATGCTTGCCTCTCAGTGCAAATGGCCAGCAGAGGAAGAAGGCAATCAAGTGGGTGACCAGCCTCGGCATGCTAGTTGCCAGCCTATCCAAAGCTAACACTAGCATATCTAAGGCTAACACAAGCATATTCAAAGCTAAGCTATTCTATCTGTGCTAATGGACAACAGAGGACGAAGGCAATCCAGTGGGTGACCAGCCTAGACATGCCAGTCACCAGTTAGCCTCTCCAAAGCTAGCACAAGTGAGTAGCCTCCTTCTCCTTCTCATTTCATCTCAGTAGCTCAGTTAGCGATGTGGCGTATCACATTAGGTTTATCAACCTACATGCTCAGCTCAACTCAGTCCACAAATTCATTTCCTTTTACAAGTGTGACACAATTTGAAGAGGAACAAGCAGACTTTCCCACAGTATACTATTTGTTGCCAAGGAAGCACTAATGCTGCGAAGACATAATTAATTTCATGAATTATATAAATTTATGTTTCAGTTGTGCTACCAAATTTGGTCCTTGGGGTTAAACGTCATTGATGCCTTTAGTTCTTTCCAAAAAAACAAAAAAACTTCTGCTATGTATAATTAGTCCAGAATCAACAACATTTTAGTCAACAATATCTTAACCTTTTGGTTACATAAACGCTTCACTGCATGAATGATTTCTTTCTTATAAAGACGTAAGGCGAAAAATAATGCAAGAAATAATTGAAAAATAATTAAAACTCTTCTATTTAATGACTAGACTGGAGGAAAAATGATTAATTCAAGCATGTAAGGAAAAAGCCCAAAGTATTATTGAATTATATGTTGACTGTTCCTCTGATTCCCCAAACCACGCTTTTCAAAACCAAACGCTAATGCACTTAAATTAATCTTGTTATGACGATTCACCCTGTTCCAAATATTTTGATTAATATGAATAACATATTGCTTGAAAGCACAGAATAAGACAGCAGAATGTTTTCAAGATCACTGTGCTCCCATTCTTAACCGTACATGGCACAGCTCTGATATTCACTTTGCTCCCTGAACCAGAAAAAAAATAAATAAATCTTGGTCAAATTGTCTCCATTTGACCAAGATTGTTGTCAAGAACAAGTTGCTTTGTTCTTGACAACATCAAATGTAAGGGAAGCCAAGGGTGAAATTAGAAAAGACAGTAAAGAAAAAAGACATAAATTTTACATCAAAATGTGTATAAAAACTTTTTTAAAAAATACATGAGAAGTGAACTATACCACATACTCACAAAATAAACAAATAATCCACTAAGATAATTAAACATATCATAAAAAACAAAACTTTCAAATCTTTAGTGAACCAGTCTTTACGCATGATTGGATTAACCCAAGCAGATTTAAATTCACACCAGGAAAAGCGCACAGGGGAAGGGTTTAAGTCCAGGAATTAGATTCCAAACGTCTCCTGACCCACAAACTCAGCTCCATTCAACTACTATCTCATCAGTCAACCAGCAGCATCTACTCTTCATCACTACCTTACCAGCTGCAAGTGCATGACCTTGTTGTAAAGGATGTCACGAAAACAGGTGTGGACAAAAGTATTGGGTCAGCCTTTAAATAATTGAATTCATGTGTTCTAAATCCTCCGCCGAGGCATGTGGACTTCCTCTGCGGATGTTTGGGAAAGAATGGTTATCTTGCAGGAGCTCACTGCCTGCCACCAAATGTACTAAATGCTAAATATTCCATTTTTGGCTGTGTAATATGACAAATTGAAACTAATTGCAAACAATATTGACTCAAGGAGTAGAAGGGCATGGTATAATCCTAGAGCATAGTTTGCAGAGACCAGCATCAACACCAGAATCATCAGGTACAGATCTCTGAACTTTGTGTGGCCTTCAGAGTTCCTCAATAAGGAGCACTGAGAGCTTCATGGGATGAGTTTCCATGGCTGAGCAGCTGCTTTCAAGTCCTACGTCACCAGGTGCCATGTACAGCGACCGATGGAATGGCGTAAAGCAAGCCACTAATGAACTCTAGATATTTGGGAGAGTGACGGTTCATCCCTCTCTGTCTGGCAATCCAATGGATGACTCTGAGTTTGGCAGCTACCAGGGGAGCAGCTCATTTTGTTAAGAGAAAAGTCTGATGCAAAGCAAATTATGGAGTTGGGGTTCAGCAGCTGTACTCAGCCCTTTAGTTCCATAGCAAGGACCTCGTATTGCTGCAGAATACTAAGGGGTTAAGGACACTTTCATGCTTCCGACTTACTGGGAAGCTTTTGGAAATGCCCACTGATGAAACATGACTGTACATCAATACACAAAGCACAATTCATAAAGACATGGATGAGTGAGTCTGTCAGGATCTGTGTTTTTCTGTTTATTTTCGAGTTTTCTGTGTATTTATTTCAAGTTCTGTGTCTCTGTGCTCTCCGTGTTGTCCTGTCCTCCCCTTGATTGTTCCCAGGTGTGTCTTGTTCCTTGATTACCCTCTGTGTATTTAATCCCACCTGTGTCCTGTGTTCCTCGTCGGGTCCTCGTCTGATGTTTGTCTGTCAGCGGTTTCAGTCCATTCGTCTGCCTTGTCACTACCTGTGTCGAGCCCTGGATTCCGCTCAGCAGTGCTGCCCTGGTTTTGGACTGTTTTCTCTGTTTCATTTATTTATTAAATCATCATTATCCATATTCTACCTGGGTCTCCAGCGTCTGCCTCACCACCTCACCTCCAATTCATGACAGAGTCTTGTTTAGGAAATTGACTGGTCTGTACTCAGTCCTGTTCCCAGACCGATATAACTACTTTGGGATGGTTATAAACACTGTGAGTCAGGCTTTTTCATCCAATACCATCACATGACCTCACAAATATGAAACGATAGTGTGTAAGTGCAGTCTGGTAAAGTGCTTAATAATTAGTATTTTAGTGTTAACAGCTTTCATCAAAAGGTTTTGAGCGGATCAGTGATTCTATGTCTGATAGCAACATTTCAAGTTTTCATGAAGAAGATTTCAGGCGTCTCTGAGAATCCCCAGAGCACTTTTCCTGCTGTACAACAGATCCTCACCGTTGTCCTATGGGGCTTTTACTTTTGTACTTGAGCTGCTTACAAAATGAAGTCTCTACTGATCCTGTTTTACAGTCCCTTTGGAGTCCCTCACCCAAGTAAGGTCTAGAGAGGTTTGCGCTCTGAGGAATCTTAATACTATTCTTTTCCTTTATTGCAGGGGTGCTCAAGTCCAGTCCTCGAGAGCTACCACCCTGCAACTTTCAGATGCACCCCTGCTCCAACACACCTGAATCAAATGAATGGCACGTTACCAGGCCTGTTCAGAGCTGATGCCCGTCTGTTGGAGTAAGGCTGCATCTAAAAGTTGCAGGACGGTAGCTCTCGAGGACTGAACTTGAGCACCCCTGCTCTA
>CAEFZY010043951.1:0-20019 GCA_903066815.1 Brachyrhaphis roseni
CAGCTGTTAGTTTATTAAAATATTAGACTTTCCAGAAATTTAACATTGGTGTACAAAACATATTTTAAAAATATTAAACTTTAAAAATAAAATAAAAACACTAGAAAACTGGTAAATATGTTAAAAAAATATTTTAGATTTTTCAAGTGTAGTTTTACATACCGTCATGTTGAACCAGATCAGTTTTTGCTACATGGTTCTGAACCTTGTATGAGCAAAGAGGACAGAAATATTTATGTTCATGTAATACTGAAGAATCTTCTCTCCGGTCCGAATGTTGCAAATAGTTACGTGGATCTGCATAATGAAAATAAAAAGAACAAAGTTTGAGCATAAAATACATTTCTCAATTAAATATGTTATCTACTTTTCTACTTTTATCTAATAATGCCTTGCAGGATAATAATTAGCTATGCTACATGCTAACATTCGTTCGTGTGAACGAATTTCACTAGTTTACAGCTGTTAATTATATTTTCAACATAATCTAGAAAAGCGTATTGATTTACTTTGTGAAAAAGAGTTTTAAGAAGGTAGAAAATACCTTTTGTTGACTTTGTGGGTTTTGCATTATGGATCGTGTGCCGAACATCAGTAGAAGAACCTCTCAAACTTCTTTCTTTCTTCTCTTTCTTCTTCCTTTCCTCTTAACCCGCGTCTTCATGGTATTTATCCTAGTGATTATAAAAATAGCGCCCCCTTCATTTCCGGAATGCAATAGTGCCATGTTCAAATAAGGTATGAGACTGACGGAAAGGTCATTCTGCAGGCTGCAGCGAGGTCCCTCTCTCCTAAGATGTATTTCCTTTAGAATATTTTTCATGCATACAAAAATCTGCAAATAAGCAAATTTTCTGAGCTTACTTTGGAGTTCAATTCCACTAAAAAGTCCACAAATAAGGGAATCTGCAAATACTGAACTGTGATTAGGTGACTACAACAAATGCATCCTGCGATGGCGCTTTTGTTGGATGGTGGGTGCAGTCAACAGATCAAATTATACCAGGAAACGTGTCTATCAAACTGTAAACAGAGCATCACTGTTGGCCTGTTTTCTCCATCATATGGAAATAATATAAACCTGATGGATGATTTAATCCAACAAAGTTAAGTTTTACCAAGAGACTTTTCTTTGTTCTTGTCCTACCAACAAGAATAATGGGGCACAGTCAGTGAACCTGAAGGGCCTGTTTGTGACTCTGTTGTTATTTTATGCAAGGATGAAGTGTTGTGATGATAGCACTGGAACATGGTGTATGACAATTAAACCAGACACACAGGGTCTAATTGACATGGTGAATCAGAACCTGACTCTTTTGTTCTTTTGCTCCTCCGTTTCCCTCTAGCCACCTGCTCCACAGCCCACTGAGTCACTGTGGCCTCATGAGAACCAGTTTGACCCTGAAGTGATGGTGGAGCCGTCCAACAAGCAGCCAGATCTACCATTTATCCCTCATGGTGAGAAGGGAGAGCCCGGCCTAGGGCAGAACTCTGTGGTGCAGCAGCAGAGTCCGACTGACTGGCCAGGTGAGGTGGAGAGCTTTCATACAACCTTTGGCCCTCCACCACCAACTCTGACTGCGTCACCTGTATCAGGTAAATAGCAGAATCACAACACATTAGCACGTCACACCCCTGGTTAAATTCATATGCCTGAAAAGAAACAGAAAAGCTGAAGAGATTTTATGTAAGTTTGAACAGATTGAGCTCTGACACATGTGGCCACAAAGCTGTATGTTCTTTATACACAGAGGAGCAAACAACTCTGAAGCCCAAAGAACATATATTACATTGGATTTCCATGAGTGATAATTCACTTCAGTCCTAGGGTCCAGTTTAATAAAAGTCAATAAAACATAACTGAAAACACAGAGTCCTCTACAGTCTCCAGAGGAGGGGCCATGTTTGGCAGTAGCCAGCTTTGGATCTGAGTTGGCTGGCTGGTACAGCTGGTCACCACTGACACTCTTAGCACCAAAATACATTAAAGATCTGTTGTTACTGACATAGTCCTGGAGAATAATATTCTGAAGCAGATTTGTGATCAAGATGCAACGGCACCATTTAGACCAAAATAATTTTTATCAACCTGCCACATTATGATGGTGATGATCCACCAAAACAGTTATCATCTTCTTCATCCTCCAGGTGGGGGGTGCAGCCAGCCTATTGAACCCGGTCCGTGTCGGCAGTACAGGATCAGGTGGTACTACGACCCGGAGGCCAACGCCTGTGCACAGTTCTGGTATGGCGGTTGTCAGGGCAACACAAACAACTTTGAGAATGAAGCTAACTGCAGGAATACCTGCGTCTACCTGTAACAGACTGTGTGGTGGAGGGTTGGGCTTGGTGCCCAGCAGATTGCATCAGTTTCAGTAACAGCAACATGAAAGAGCAGTGCCTGAAGCAGTCAGACCTGTCGTGGTCTTACTGCTGAGAGTAACGTGTTTCTGCTGTCTGAAACCTGTTTTCACTGAACTTTCTTTGTTCCTTTCTGTCATGGCTGTTAGCTGACTGTTGGTTTGAAAAACTGGTTCTTCTACAGGCTCGTAACACGGCCCAATGGAACCCCATTTTCACAACTGTATATAAGATACAAATAGCTATCTCATAGTTATGACTTAGCTATTAATTATGAGAGTTAAGTGAATCTTAACTCTCATAACACTTGTGTTTAAGCACAAGTTTGTATTTTTTTTCATCAGTCATGGAACTGGCCTTCATACACCCTGTAGATTCAGCTTGTTTTGGTCTCAACTTCTACCTGCTATTCGTTCAGGTTCTAAAGCTTCACTAGTTTACCACTAATGGTGCTGAGTTAAGCACGGTCAGTAAGACATTTCACTGAATTCCAATTATATTTATAAAGCACAAATTCAGGACTATACATCTCAGGAATATTACACAGAAAGAAAATCTGTTGAATTATTGTCAAGTTAAAATGTTTTCTACTTGAACTAGACCAAAGACAGATAAAGATGAAGGTTAAAATTAATTCATTTTAACCTTCATCTTTATCTGTCTTTGGTCTAGTTCAAGTAGAAAAATTTTTATGCAATGCAAGCTTGCAAAAATGTGTAGAACAAAGAAAACCAACATATTAGATCAGATCTACAGAAATGTCATAAAATACAAATAAAATAGGTCAGCGGCCATTTTTGTGTAACTGACTGATATAAAGATTTTAAATAAGGCCATGCTGACAATAGCAGCTTGGACACAAACATGTTAC
This sequence comes from Brachyrhaphis roseni, assembly GCA_903066815.1. Taxonomy (NCBI): domain Eukaryota; kingdom Metazoa; phylum Chordata; class Actinopteri; order Cyprinodontiformes; family Poeciliidae; genus Brachyrhaphis; species Brachyrhaphis roseni. Next base: position 3,233 of record CAEFZY010043951.1, read on the forward strand.
CCTGAAAGCTGAAGTCTTTAACATTCTGTCAGTTACAGACACAAACCTTGTTGTTCCTCAGAATTTTATGTAATAGACCAACACAAAGTAGCGCATTACTTAGAAGTCTTGATTGCAGTTTGCCACAAGTCATAAAGGCGACACAGCACAATTTGTTCTATGGAACCAAAATGGTATATGTGGTGGGAAACTGTGTGATTATGGACTGCCTTATCCCAAAATAATCATCATACTGGGAAAAAAAACCCTCCTGGGCTGCAGATTATATCTCTGGTCTTTGATTGTTGATTGCTAGTTACTACCATTTCAAGCTTACACAATGTGGCATGTTCAATTTCTGTCCAATTTTTGAAACTGCAGAGCGAGTCAGGCTCATGACTGCACATTACCCTCCAGACACCTTCCCCACAGTCAAAAGTGAAGCTGGAGGTTCACCAGATACCATGGGATGTTTCAAAGAAGAAAAATGTTAGAATGGCCAAGTCAAAGTTCAGACTTTCCTCTAGAAATTTGACATTCATTGATGCTCTCAAGCCAATCTGATTGACATTTAGCTCCTTTTTAAAAAAAAAAAAAAAAAAGTAACATTTTCAGTCTGTAGATGTTCAAAGCAATTAATCAGTTTATTTGTACAGCCCATTTCAGCAGCACGGCAGTTCAAAGTGCATTACTTCATAAAAACATAAAAAATAAACAATTGAAACATTACATTTTTTCAAGTTGGTTGTGGAAGTTTGCTCCACAATGCATATAATTATAATTATCCACTGCTATGTGTCTGTCATTTACCTGAAATCCATGGAAAATAATTCTGGTTGTAGTTTAATAAAATGTAAAAACTTTCAAGTGGTGTGAATATTTTTGCAAGTCACTGTCTTTACTGAATTCTGTATAGTTGCTAGGCAATAGACAGATGATGAGGTCTCCATCTCCATAAAATTATGTTACTAAATACATGACAAATTTGTCATTTATTAAACTAAATAAAAACTGCAAAACAGAATCGAGATTCTTTTACTTGCTCTTTGAACATGAGTTTCAATGTACACAGTTTTTTCATGAGTATAAAATATTTTATATTTAGAGAATTACAGTGTGGGAAATATTTTTGGTCTGTAGCTGGTTTATTGTAAAAGTGATTATGTATGAGTACTAGTATTCTCACAAAATGTTTACATCATGTTTTATCCATTCTAGTACTTCAGTTTGTCTTCAGTCGGCAGCAGCTTTATGGTGAATGATGTATGAAAAACTTCATTGTAAAATGTCTTTTATTGTTTATTGTTGTGTATGTGTCTGCAGGAATAGCTTCCACATGAATAAAATAAACCTTTTTTTATATAGTGATAATATTGTCTAGACTTTCTACTTTCTGAATCCAACAAGTGCAACTTTTGGCTTTAACAACCTTTACTCTCTGAAATTCTTCGAATGAGGAAATGGACCTTACATTCCAGACTTTAACATGCCCATGGTAGTATTACAACATGTCAATAAAAGGCACTTTTCAAACCTGAGACAGTTGGAACAGTTTGCCTATGAGAAGTCAGTGACACAAATCATCTGATTGCCTTGAAAGGTAAAACAACAAAATATCAAGGCAGGTAGCATCATTTTTGTCCAAGTTTGTTTCATTAAATTTCTTTAATGATTCAGTTGAACCACAGTTCAAAAATATTGTCTGATTTTAATTGGTTAATTTTCAGTATTTTTTTTATTTATTATTACTTTTTCCAGTTTCCAATTATTTCAGTGACCATTATGGACATTCTGGTCACTACTGGTACCAACAATTTGTCCACATGTGGTTTTCAACATGTATCCTGTGGTCTGATGAAGATAAAATGAAAGTGTTTGGTCATAAAGAGCAACCTTAAATTATAATTTACAAAACCTGAGTTCACCAGGTTTGGTGAACTCATTCACAAAATCTGAATGAGGTTTCGTCCTCAGTCATGACTGTCCTGAATGAGGACAGTCAGGACTGTGAAATATGGGAGCAGCAGCACAATGGCTGTCTCGCTGCAGGAGGAACTGGTACACTTTCCAAAACAGAAGAATTCATGGAAAAACAATCTGATGCAGAAATATTGAAGCAACATCTAAAGACCTCAGGAATCTAGATAAAACCATGACCCAAAGTCTGAAAAGGAATAATAACCCTAAAAACAGCATAAATTAAATACTAAAGGGATTAAGAAAATCAAAATCTTCTTGTAAGAAGATTCTACAAAGCTTTCCAAAAATGGTCACACTGTATAATTATTCCTCCACTAATGTTTGACTAAATCACATTAAGGTGTTATCTCAGGCTCATAAGAATATCCAGACAGTAGCCACACCTGGACAGAAACCTCATTCTCACCTTCTTTCTTCTTATCTACCCTTTACTGTCTTCTTTGTCCTCCCCAACTCTTCTTCTGTGTCATCCTAGTGCTTCTAGTCATCCCTCTTCACACTCATTAATGTGACTTCTGGTTCCTTTTCATAATGATTCACATCCCCCATCACAAGCCCATTCCTCCCCACTCATCCACTTCACCCCACTTCTTGATCCTTTCCCATCCCACTCATCTTCTCATCCTCCTTTAATAGTTTTGTTGTTCGCTTCCACCATTTCATCAGGCCTGAATCTATTTGAGTATCCATAGGGTCGCAGATGGTAGGTAAAATACTCCAGCACATACTGCTGAACAGGATAAATGTAGTGAAAAGATACAATAAAATCTGAACAGCAGTTTGGACCCTGTAGAGATAGGAAAACAGAAATAGGGAAAGAAAACATTTAGTAGCTTCCTGAAAAACAGGCTTCATAATGTTTCATGTCGTTTTGACTCAAAACATGCAGTGGAAGGTTTAGGATTTAGAAAGAAGTCAGAAAACATCATGCAGAGAACGAATTACCTCTGGGAGCAGAGGCTTGTTTTGGATTATTTTTTTATTTAGTTAAGGTTCAGCTTATGAAAACGTTAATACAATACATTCATTACTAAAAAATAGGCTTTCCTACGAACTGGTGGTTTGTGTTCCTTACCTCATTTGGATCATAGTAGTCGTAGATCATATGCCACGGCCGAGGTCTTGGAAGTTGTCTTATGACATAATGGTCTAGAGGAAAAGCGTGGAATGTTTGCCTGCCCTTCACGTCCCTGGTGTCCACTGGGTCCACCTTCATCGTCTCCATACATTTCCCCAGAGCCATGTCTTCAATTGTGGAGAAGTGAGTACACTGTCCTGTTTGAAACCCTTTAACGAATCTCCTCAGTGCTTCTTTGCTAAGGACATAACCTGCTCCTCCACTCATGTAGCCTTGGCTGACGAAAGGCTTAAACCTTCGACCAAGGTACAAAGGTTTTTCTGGGTCAAGCTTGGATAAGATGTACTGCAGGTTCTCTATGACCACAAACGTATCATCATCTGCTTTCAGGAACCAGTTGGCTTTGTCCTCATGGTGCTGGTAGATGTACTGGAGTGCTCTGATGGTCTTCCAGTACAGGTTTTCCCTCCCTTCACTCACGTTCAACCCCACAGTTGGGAAATCTGTCTTCACTGAACTTATGTACAGAATGTGGTGGCAATGCTTGCCCCATGTTTGCTTGACATGTTTGGTCCGTGATTCCAGGTTCCTGGGTCCCGTCATAATCCAACACAAGATCCGTGTAGAGTTAGGGGGATTCTCTGCAGAGCTCTTCTTCTGACTTGCTTCTAAAAATTCAAAATAATAGAAATGTTTTGTGTAAGATGAAGTGGAACAGTGCTGAGTCACATCCATAAAGCCATCGATCAACAAAACATCAAATTTTTTCAAAGATTTATTTAGGCAAAAACAATGAACTGAGATTTCAATCAGAATACTACAAGTTCAAACTTTTGTATTATGTTTACAGCTTATTTTGCTCAACTTGAGGATTCACATCAAAGCCACTTGTCTTCATGAGGACCTTGAAGTCGAAGTTTTATTAAAACAATCTTATTTGCTGAAGTAGTGGCTGAAGTTGTTTAGCCTGTTAGGAAATGAACCTAACATTTCGTAACATGTTAGCTTGTAATTAGCTTGTTTAGCTAATTATGTTAGCTAAAAAAGCTAATAATTAATCTATCTAGAGTAACTAAAATGACTAGACACAAGAAATGAATATAAACTGCTACAAAGGGACTGAAATAAAGAAAAACAGGAACAAGACTGATCTATCAAAATAAGAAACTAACACAGAATAATAATGAAACTAGAATCAAATCAAACTACAAAACATCCTGAGATCCTGACACTATCACTGTTTTTCACCTGGAACAACCCTCCTACTGCTCTGTAATGCAAGAAAAGCTAATGTCAGCTGGCTTGAATGTGTAATTCAAAGTGTTTGTAATGCTCTTCACACACGTCAATAGCTATTATTATTTTTTATTAAAGATAAAATTATATTTATTTAATTAGCAAATAATACAATATAAGAAGGTATATATACTTTATGAAAACGTAAAACCAGCTTTGGGGAATGCAAAGGCGTTTCCTGACCAACCTCCCTCAGTGTTTCAGCATGGCTTAATTTCACTAAAGTTCCACCTTCACAGACGACTCCATGACAAAGACTCACCAAACAGAAGCTCATGGCCTTATTGAAAAATGGAACAAACTTTTAAAAATATATAACTGACCACATAAACCAGTCATAAGATCTTTTTTGTCTGCACATCTTCATTGTCATGTCTGTTGACAGTCAGTGCAGATGAGTGGGTGTAATGCAAAGTTAAGCCTTTGTTAACACCCCTAGTCTGCTGTAATGAAGGTCTTCATTACTTGGCTGGAAAACACTTAAAATGTGTGTTGAATGATAAAAGAAACGGATACAAACAGATTGAAGCATTTTATTGTTTGTGTGTTTTTATGCATCTTAGCTAGAACTGATGATGTCCTGTTAAAATAAAACAAACAAATGGATGTAAGTATTGTGACTGTTTGAAATGCACTGAAATGTTTTGTGTAGATGTGGCTTACCTCTGTCTTTTCCTCTGCAGGGTGTTCAGGCTAACACCCTGAACACCTAAAAGATTCCTGGGAATCCTTTAGCCCCCCAGGGACTAAAAGATTCCCTGGGGGGAATTTAGTAGGTTCTTCTGGAACCTACAAATGGTTCCAGAAGAGAAGAGGGGGACCAATGGAACTACGTACTTTAGAAGTTTAATGTTGGATTTATATTTATGGAAATGTCTTTTTAGAAATGAAATGGCTGCTTAAACATGAATAGTATTTGCTATTATTCTGAAGATTGGGTTGTTTTTGTCAAGTTTGTTTGTGTGTATGTATTTTGTTTTACTCTGTTTCTTGGTGGGTTTATTAATTGGAGCAGCCAGGGACTATAAAAGGTTGCATGTTGGCCACATTGTGGGTTGGTGGCTGCCGAGACCCTAGGCCATTGTAAGCAGGGTGTCTGTGTGTTAAATGTTGGTGAATAAACACCCAGTTGTTCTGCACCGTTTCTCTGCCTCAAGACTCCTACGTTAACCAGCCGCTAAGGGTCATTCTAACAGCTGCTCATCAGGTTTGGGGATGAGTCTCATTCTTGGTCTCGGAAGAACCGGTTCATCCCCGCTCACCAGCATGCCTCACCTCCAGAGAGGGGACTGCATTCAGCAGAGATGTGTAATTACAGGGTGTGAAATAACACAAAATATTACACATCCTGGAGTGGTGAAGTGTTTGCTCTCTGCATGTCTGTTTCCTCGTCAGTTTCAGTCTCATCTATTCAATAAGTTTAAATAAATATCCAGCATGAGTCAAATTACTGTTGCCTTCATTGTACAGTATATAAATAATTCTGCTGAATCTTTTGTACCTTTTTATATGATGAGCTCAGTCTGATTCTTCTTAACCTGTCTTCAAACTACAACTCAAACAAAAAGTTGAAAAAGTGGAAAACTCAGAAAGATCAATCTAGGACATTTGAACTTTGTTTTACATTCATCAGAATCAATAGAAGTGAAGGTGGATATGAACTTGAGAGAGCTGAATACTGAAGATGAATCAGAAGGAGCTTCAGAAAAACCTCAGGAATCACTGTACTTGCTCAGCAGTTAGTTAAAAGTGAAACATCATATTAATATATTGTTTTCAATATGTTCATATGAATTCATATTATTGTATAAATGCAAACAAAACAAATAAAATTTTACCCAATGACACAGTGTCATTGGGTAAAATTTTATTTGTACTGATAATTGCGACTTGTCAGCTCACCACAGTGTGAGTGAACAAGCTGATATGTTATCCCTCATCAAACAGCCACAGGGATCAGGAACATGCAGATTTAAACTGTATTTTAATGTGTATCACTTAAGAGTCACCTGTTTTATAAATAATATGTTCATCTAGTTCACACTTGCTAAACCAAGTCCGTGAGAAATGCCTAAGGATTCACAGAACAAAATGAGTCATTTGTTCAGCACCAGGAAACACAAGCAGAAAGTCAACAAAAACCGTAAGAGGCGCAATGTGACATTAAAAGATTAAAATGAGATGTTTTATAATCAATCATTAATATATTAGTTGATCAAGTTTGATGTTTTTATAATTTTATTGGGATTATTTTGAAGAAACATGATATATCTGCATATAGCTCATCTTCATTATGTTCTCCACACTATAGTAATCCATTTGTGACATGGATTGGAACATTTTTAAGGGTTTTGCAAAGACGAAAAAATAAATACATTTGAAATGAACAGATTACATCCAAAACATTACAATTCTCTCCTCTCATTATTTCTGCATGAGAAGCTCACTGAGGCTGGATTCACTTAACATGGAGAATGTTACTAGCAAAGAACTGGAATCCTTACCCATTCTGATATGGATTTAAAACTTCATTGTTGAAATATACCTCTACTAGAGAGAACATTTAGATTAGTTTGAATGAATGACGTTATTTTGAAGCGCATGCATGCCATGAATATGAATGTTGTCAGAAGCATTTATCGGTTTATCAGATAAATGTTGCTTACCTAACCAACCTGCACAGCATGCTCTTTATCTTTTTTAGCATCTAGTTTCCTTGTTGTCAAAACTTATCCACTGGATTGAGTGCGGGTAAATGTTATTATGGTTACTTAAAATAGCCATAATAAAAATGTAAAAAACATAAAATCCTTTAACTTATATGTCAACTTATTTTTAAACGTGATTATTTTTAAACGTGTTGTTCCTTTGTAAAAGTGATGATGACAATAAGGTTTGGATTTTATCTGAGCCAATACAATTAGAATATTTTATTGTCAGACTGCACCATCTACACTTGTTTCCACTAAATAGAAAAATAGCTATAATGACAACCATATAAAATCCTTAAAAGACGGTTCATTTCTACTTTCACAGTAAAAACACAAACCATTAAAGCCAATGCATACATTCAGATAATCTCACATTTTATAACCTAGAGTTAACAAATAAGAACGTACCTGTGTGAATGTTGTAATCATGAAGTTGATTTTTTTCATTCCTGGCTGAGACTGGCTCTATTGAAAACTTGGAGGTCAGCAGCAAGCGAAGAGACAAATATCCAAAAATCAATCCAATGATGAACGTCACACTTTTAGGCCTCATTCTTCAAAAATATTTAAAAAATGAAATAAATAAAGACCTGCGAAAAAGATATGTATTCATAAAGGAGTCACCTGAAATTTAAAGTTTTCAATTATCTGATTATCAATCGAACTAAAAAAAATAAAAAAATAAATAATAATAATAACTACATCTGAAGACAAATAAATAAATGAACAAATAAAGGTTTTACATAAATGAACGGATGAAATCTAGTTCGACCAGTGATGAGCTGACAGTTTTCAGAGTGGCTGAACAGCAGCAGGTGCTGAACTTACTTTTATTCGCAGGGTGGAGCAAAAACCAGCAGTGACCTTGAGTAACTGCACCTATGCGATTATAGGGAACAAAAAAAAGAGAGAGGAGGGACTTTGGAAGCTTGTTAGCCCTCTGAGCAGGTTATGCTGCATCAGAGATCTGAACGAAACAGGTTGAGCTGCTGCTTCGTTCAGCAAATAAATGTTAAATGTTAGACTTGGTTTCATATCAGGGAAGAGTCTTATCAGGCTCACGAGAAATGATAACCTTCCTTTCTTACCTTTCTCTCTCTTTCAAGCTCACATCATCAACGCACTATGAAATAACGTAGAAAATGCTCAGATATCAAGGGCACATATAATACATAATGAAAGTTCAGAATCATACAAATGTGTTTATTGCTATATATTCTGTGTATAACAATATTCAATGAAAAAGCATTCATGTCAACCCCCCCCCCAAAAAAAAAATAATTAGCATAGCTCAATGATCCAGAGTGAGAGGCTGGATCATCAACAGGAAAACTTTACAGGTGTTTGGAATTAACAAACAGAGTAGTGTGTGTTGTGACTGGCTCAGCATCACAACATAAATGGGAGACAATGTCTTAAATTATGGTACATAAAGAAAACATTCATTAAAGCTAAAATACGAAGTTAACAAATAATGGATATTTCTATTCCATGCTGTTATTAAACAATAAAAACTATAGGATTTATTTCTAATCCTCCCGTAGACTGCCTTATTCCTCTTTTACAGGAGACACATGGTCCAGCTGCAGCAAAACATTTCCTAGTCAAATTTAAGAAACCTATGAGCAGATTGTACAAATTCATAAATAATAATCCTGTTTTTCGCTTTACACTTCATATCTAAAAAAATAGATATGAAGCTTCATATCTGTGGGCATACTGGTTAGTACTGGTGGAGCTGCTGATTTGCATAGATTATTAATAACTTATTTTCTCCCAGTTATTTTTCTCTCCACAGAAGCTGGTCTGGTCTGGGGTTCTGTTTGGCTGTGATTCCTTCCTGGAGGAGGACAAAGATTTGACAGGTCAGAGCTGCAGAATGAATAAAATTGACATACTGCGTCTTACAATATTTATAACAGATATTACAGTTTTCATACAGCGGTTTAAGTAAGAAAATTAAGAAGATTAGTATATCTGGAAACTGCTTTTATTTATCATCTTAAAATACCAATAATAGGCATTGTTTAGTGATGGATCAATCACAGGGCCTCAGGTGGCGATAATGCACTTCTTATCTCGCCTTATGGAAACATAAGGTGAGAGGTTTAATGTCACCTTGGGAAAAGAGACAATAATGTGCAGTTTTTTATGGTACCCAGCTACTCATTGGTTGGGACATGAGAATGATTAGCTGTAATAACGGAGGTGGAAGTAAAGAACTAGAAAGAATACGTATTCAATTTTTAGTTTACATATTTGTGTTCGTTTTTAAACTTGTTTCCTCATGAATTAGATTCGATCCCGACTTGCTTCCTCCTGTACAGTAGGTGGCAGTATGTTCTCACAGAGTATTTTAGTCAACTATTAAACACGAAGAAGAAGAAGAAGAAGCTCCGGGATAAACAATAACTTAGGTAAGTGTCCTTGTCAAGGCAGCTGTGTGTGGTTGGTATGTCAGCTTCAAGCGCTTAGAAACACTAGGGTCGGTTCGGTTCGGTTCAATGGCGGCGTCTGTTCACGTCTCCACCATCCGCTCCCTGTACAAGAGGATCCTGGTGCTGCACCGCTTCCTGCCCATCCACCTGAGGGCCCTGGGAGATCAGTACGTGAAAGAAGAGTTCAAGAGACACAAGAGAGCAGCTCCAGAGGAGGTGAAGAGCTTCCTGACGGAGTGGGAGGTAAGTAACAGAGAGGGATGTGATCATGATTCAAGCTGCTAATAAATAATTCAAGAGAAAAACAATAAAAACACATGCAGAGCAATAAAACTGTTGAGAACGAGACCTTTATGGAAATGCTGCTTTCAGACAGTTTCTGAACATCTCAGGAATTTAGGAATTTTGTTCCTCAACTGTAAGACATAGAACCTGCATCCAGTGTCCTGATAACAGTATTAATATTCTCCTAACTGTCCCTGCTCTGTGTCTGGATCCTCCTGGCTATATTTATAGCAGAAAGCTCGTTGTGGTGGTGTGTTAACGGCTGGGCTGGTTTCCCCTCTACACGGCTTCCCAGCTGCAACCTCTGGCAAGTGTTGCAGTGTTTCTGTTTTAATGAAGAGGGAAAAAATAATACTTGCATTACTGTCATAACCAGTGCAGAGACTACAGGACAGATGGGACTTGATCCATTTCTGGTGCTGGTCAGGACTTTGGGAGCTAAATTGTAGATATCATAACCATAACTCAACCTAAGCAGTGAGGCCCAGACTTCACTCTCCCCAGACCTTTAGGCCTCCTTCCTGAATCTTAGGATCGACTATCTGATGGATTCTCCTCTCCAGAACCCCTGAACAGACCTTACCAGCGAGGCGTAAGAGTGTGACCCATCTGTAGATGGAGCACACTCTGCGGTCCCCCAGCCCGATCTGCCAGTCTGGGTGAACTGTCTCCAATGTCCACACAATATTCCAGTCATGTCAAGCAACACAACCCTACAACATCCAGAGCCTTAAGGAACTCTGAATACAGATATTCACACAAAAACAACAGAGTTCAGCTTTTTTTGTCATCCTAATGCATAATTTTGAGTTTATTGCAAATTTTCCACAAAAATGGTCACGAACACTGTTTAAATAACTCACATCTGCAGGTGGCAGTACTACTTACATCTACAGTTCTGCCTCAGCCTTACTTGAAGTTAAGTTATTGTTTGTGATTAATAACAGAATTTGAGAAATTGAAGTTCTTTAAAAAATAAAAATGTGAGTCCAATCTTTTTTCTCGTTTTTTTTGATTTATTATTCTATATTTTTATTTTGGAAGGGGTTTACTGACTAAAAAATATTGTAAAAATATCTTGCAAGTATTCTTAAATACTTGCAAGCTTTACAAATCAATGATTTTCATTGTAATAAATCACAAAAACAATCAAGAAATCCTGGAGGAACAGGTCATCAATGAATCACTTATACACATCATCCAACCATGTCTTATTTTATTTTTGCCTTTACATCCATTTCATATATTGTGATGAATAGTGTGAACAGAACGTATTCAGTATTTCTACATTTCTGTTTTTTTTGCCACAATGGGATGCAGAGTGTACATTCATGAGAAATAATGTGAACTTTTTTTAATTTTAACAAATAGCTGCAATGAAACAAAGAGTGAAAAATATGAAGGGGTTTGAATACTTTCTGTACCCACTGTAAAACTAGAGCTTCAGAGCTAAGAAGCAGGAGCTCACCTTCTGTTCTTGATCACTTGGGAAATGACTTGAAGGTGCCTCCCAGTCACTGGGCCTGTGGTACCACTGGTCACTGCTGTGGTACAGTCAGGGTGTGTTGGTGTAACTTCTGCACCCGCCAACATTCGTTATGTTTCATCATCAGGTCAGTCCTGTTGTCTCAAAGAGAGCTGATGCTATGCTTTATTAGTCTGTGACCACATGATGGCAGCGCAGCCCCATGAAGCCTTTTATGAACAATCAGACCTGAATGAAAAAGTTACTTAAAAATAACAGCTCTGATAAATATCGTAAGAAAACACAGTCAGATTAAATGTGAGTGTTTTAAACATGTTAATGTGAATTGGAAATGCAGTGGCAGAGCCTCAGGCTGCTCTTTTTAAGCACATGTCAGTGTCTCTGAATGTCTGGAAGCTTTTCTGTAAGAAACAGAGCCTTATTTGCATTTTTATTTGATTATTAAAATTTTAAAGCTGAGCTAGGAATTACTGACTTCTTACAATGAGCTAACTAACTGCCTGCAATGAAGCGACAGATATTTTGTGGTGAAGTGTTAGTTGTTTTTAGGAATTGGTTGCTTTAATTGAACTAATAAAAATCTGTTATACTGTATACCTTCCTTAGTTTTTAAACTCTACCATCTTGCCCAAAACAAACAATAAACAGAGAATATTCTAGGTCTTCCTCTCATGTCCCTGTTGTTGGGGACAGCTATTGTTCTCCATGATAATCACGGACAACTGGGAAATACTAAATTGCCCATCTGCAGGTAATTTATCTAATCAAGCAGATGATGATTGGAGCTGGATTCCTAAGAGGTCACAGTCATTGGGGAAGAGGCGTTCACTTTCATCACGCCCGCCACACCATTTGCATTGATTTCAAACCCAGAGTCCATTTGATCTGGTTCCAGGCAGTGGAGGACGAGCTTCTCCTCATAACTGCTCACTGCCTTGGCTGCATTTCAAATTGAATTGAGTTTGTTCAAAATCCAGCTTCTGCGTAGCTAAACGTACCTTCAGAACCGAGGATTGTGGGCTAGCGTCTCCGACAAGCAGAGGGGCTGATGATGAACGCGAAGCCGGGAGCAGCCTCTCTCTGTTCTGTCAAGTATTTTGGCTGACTTTACACGTTACTGATCAATAACAGTAATGTTGTAGAAAAAAATCTATTTTTTTCTACATAGATATAGTATCTATTTTATAAAAGGCATTTTCATATTTCAAACTTGAGACTGAAAGTGTGGTGTAACATAAAAATCAGTGTTTCTAATGGCCGCCAATTTAAATGAGCTGTTTTTTAAAAACGAATGTGAAATGTTTATTTTTATCATCTACCAATACTTGATACCCCATCTAAAAACACGTAACTGCCTATTCTAATAGTTCAAACACCAAATATACCTCAATATGCATTAAGTGGAAACAATCTAAGCATTACCACAAAAGCTAACTTCTGCTCTTGAAGCCAATCAGTGTCAACCCCGGTAACCAGAACAGGCTGCAACCTGCAAAACTCCACTTTCTTCTTGTATGAAAAATGAAACAAAAGAACTATGAGGAAGCATTTCCACTTTATCTTCCGCTTCCTCAGTGAGGCACAGAGGAGTAGAAACAGATGAAGAGTGAGACCCAAAATAGGATTACATGGCTTGAGCGGTCAGTGGTTAATCCATTTATTTCAGAGGTACCCATGGGAGTGTGCTGGATAAATCACCTCCAGTGGGTCCAAACTGGCTCTCCTGAAAGAAACAAACACAAAAATATTAGAAAGAATGGAGAAAGGACAATGTTAGCCACTGATAGATTTCTGTTGGAATACACAGTGAATAGTTGGCCATTAGTACATGCAGGAAAACACTTTGCTCTATACAGGATAGAAATATTCTAAACTGGGAGGTGTAATGTATTTAATAATAATCTGGTCTTCAACAGGTCTTAAAGTAAGGTTAATTAAAATCAGATAAAGACCAATTTAATTTTCTTTTTAAATAAGTTGTTCTTTATGAACTAAACACTGACTCCTGATTACAGATGCAACATGCTGATTTAGTAGAATGTTCAGTCATTTTAAGTTCTCTTCTCTGTGATTGGCTTTGTTGGTTGATGGCTTCGTGTCAGACATTGGTAATGAGTTTTCAGATGGTTCAGAGCTTAACTCTTACTGCTGCTCTGTTTACCTGAGTAGCCTAGCCTGCTCCCCTCTCACTGTAGGGTCCAGTTGTAGACACCTACATGGATATGTGGCTGGAGGGACTGACATCCATGAGGGACAGGTTTTCTTTTTTTAATCCCCAATACATGCAGCAATGCGCCCTGAGATTTTTCTCCATGTGCACTATTTATATATCTGGTTGCATCTGTGACCAAATTGTTTGCACTCTGGAGCCCTTAAGAGCAGCAACGTGTACATTAACATTTCTTGTAATTGCTCAGTTAAGACACATTAATGTCGGCATGCTTTATATATTCTAATCCTAGTGCACTTAGGTTTTTAACAATAGATGACTCTAACAAATATCCCACCTTGTTCCACAAACTGGACCCTTTTCAGCGACTATAGAGAAAAATCGTATCTTGGTGGTAAAACCTGATTGGTGTACCTGGCCTGTGCTATGAGGCTTATTTGATGATTGTCAGATTTTCATCAAACAGTGCACACCAAACAGCCCAAACCTGGCATGACAGAGAGTTTATATCTACACTCAAGCAGTGTGACTTTAAAAAGTCTAGGTAAAATCTTGGAATATTCCTTTAGGCTGTGACCCTCCCTCTCTCCCCTTTGGCAAGTATTCAATATAATTACATTATGTGCAGGAAGAAGCCTTTCAGATAAATGGCTTGTTATTGCTCACAGTGAGAGCACTCCAAACCCAAGATGCTTTGTGAATGGGCAAACGGCAGACATTGACTTGGATGATGGATGGCTTTTCAAAACAGGAAAAGGAACACATAGGGGTGGGCCACCGTTGCTCATTGGATGAGTCATATGCGGCACTTTTCAGCTTTGACTCATCATGTATGTAATCAAGTGACTAGAAAGGTTGTTTATTCTAAGAACAGTTATGTATGACTATGGGTAATCTATAGGAACCTCACCTTATGCTTTATTTACAGTGTGTCCTTTCCTAAGTTATTTACTACCTGTTACTTTTTGAGTGTTTTTTTTTTGTCTTGTTTTTTTTAGAAGTGATACCTGTGTGTTTCTAGTTGTCCTGTAGACTTTAGAATGGACACAGAGCTAATATTCTTTTCTCTGTTTCCCTGTTAGATAAAGCTAGTACTGCTGTTTACTTTTCAACATAGATTAGAAATTACTCCTAGATCAGTTCTGTGTGAATGTGTGTGTCTGTCTGTCTTCTCAAAACCCCAGCTGGTCAAAGTCGATGGCCGCTCTCACAGAACTTGGTTCTGGTTCTGCTGGAGATTTCTTCCTGTTGATGGGGAGGTTTCCTTTCTGCTAAATACATGCCCAGTATGAGGGACTGCTGCTTAGTCAGCAACACAATGCAAGTGACTGTCAATTGTTGCTACATTCTGGTCCAGGAGTGAATTCTGCAGGTCAGTGACTTAATCCAACCTGTTGGTGTTTCCTTTGAAAGGATGCTTCTTAAACAATTAAAACTCTCATTAAAATGGGTTCTCGTGAAAACAAGGAAACCTTCTTGTTAATAAACAAGAAAAAAAAAATAATATAACCAGTTGCAAGACTCATAAAGAGTTTCTAACAAGTTGTAATAGCTACAAAACCCTCCAAAGTTTCTGAAAGAAACAATTCTAAGGAGAAGAGTGGGCCAAAATTATTGCACAGTAATATAAGACACATATAGTCAGCCATAGCACATATTTGATGGTACATCCAGTTTTTATGTTTGGGAACCAGTTACTTTTTTCATTAAAATCCTGATTGGTTACGAAAACGTTTTTTCTTTAATGAAATGAAATCATTGTTGAAAACTACATTTTTGTATTTCCTCCGTTTACCTTTGTCAGATAATTCAATTTGTTTATGATCTGAAACATTTCAGTGTGACAAAAAAGCTAAAGAGAAAATCTTTAAAGAGGCAGTAGCTTTCTTTGAGTTCTTTAGACCTGGACTTGTTTGCCCCAGAGGTGGAGTTCTAAACCTTACAGAAACAAGCATTTTATGTCTGACAGGAGAACATTTTCAGGCTTTTTTTCTTTAAGAATGCCTGTACTCTTGATGGCTGACGTATGCAGTGTTCAATGACTTGCAGAACCAGTGAGGCAGAAGAGCAGGTGTTCAGCTAATCTTTGCTTTGTAAAAAGTAATCTTTGTGTGCTTCCTTGCAGAACTACAAGAACACCCTGCAGGCCCAGGTTCTGGAGTCAGCAGGGAGGCAGTGTGCCGCCGTGATGTTCGGGGCTGACCTGCCTGAAAAGGCTCTCAGTCAGTTCCAGGACGAACAGATCGGCCAGCTGTACGAACTCATGCTGGAGTCCACCAAACCCAACAAACAGTTCGACATCCATGAGGACAACCGGTGAAGAAGAGGAGCACAGAGAATAGATGAACAGGATATGCTCATTCTGACTAACTCATGACGTTGGTATAATAACTCTATTGACTGACATGCAGACTGGACTCTGGGCCCAAGGAGAGGCTCTTAATGGTGCTCAAGTGCTGTGAAATGGTTGTGTTTCTTAGCTGAGCCCATTTACTGTCAAAATAAAACGGTTCCTCATGCTCCTCCACAGGTGCATTAAGGCCTCATTCACTGGTTTCTTTTGTCAACTTTTCTCCTTCTGATATGCTGAGGTTGGTGGCAAAAAGACATCTAAATGTGCCACTTCAGCAGTTTCACCAAGAGGGCCTACTTCAATCCTTTCATGAAACCCGGCGCTTTTAAGAATTAGAAACGTATTTATTACAAAAAGCTCCCCAAAAGATATAAAGTCATTAGCAGATTTAGGTTTCTGATCAGTCTCCGTCAGGATATTTTTTATTAACAGTTACATCTCAGCTTGCTGCAGTAAAGGTCATCTGAAGGAGAGTTTCAGTTCTACGGGTCCAACTGACATCCAGCATGATCCCAACATTTTCATTTAGTGCGCTTTTTCCAAAACAGTTCATTCCAACAGGACTGCAGTTCGATTCAAATACAATTAGAAAGAGTTCCCGTGTCCTTAGGAATCTGGAGAAGGTTGGCAAGATTTCTGTAATCATCAACAAGGTTGGAGCATAATTGTGGCTGAACATGTTCTTATCACAAAGGGGAGATCTAATTGAGCTTGTTTTGCTTCCTATGCCTGGACTCTGCATTTTTAGCACAGAGCACAATGTTTCATTCTGTTCATGTTGTGGTTGGCCTGGTAAAAACCGGCTCCTCGTCCTGAGCTTTGCTTCATTCAGAGAGTCTGGATTATGGAAGTAAATATGTGCCATCAGGATTTGAATAAAAAATGTCTCTGAAATTTGAATGTTGTATATTTAGTGCTTACTTTTTCAGTGTTAAAAAAAATTCAGTGTCATTATTTGTTCATGAAAAAAAATTCAGTGTCATAAAAAAAATTCACATTACTATTTCAAAG